>JBBPQG010000012.1:0-61840 GCA_038092395.1 Boletus variipes var. fagicola | reverse complement strand
CATCCCTATGTGTTGAAATGGCATCCTCGAGATCCCTCAGCTCCCCGAGGTGCTCGAATCGTAACAACAATGCCACGCCGAGATTTCCTAGTCCTATGCGGTGCCCGTCATCCCAAACTGAAACTGAGCTGACCAATTTTTGCAACAGTGTGATTGCTCTTTGAAGGTCGGCTAGATCTCCGTGTCGTTGGAACCGCTTCAACAGCTGGACGCTTGAGCTCCGTGGGTCCTCGTCTGTTAAGCGCAAACGTGAATCCGAGTTCACTAATGATTCCGCAATTCCATGGTCAGGGTCAGATCTATGGCTGGCACATAATTGCAGCATGAGAGACATGGCTCGGTTTTCATCACTGTCAGTGGAGCTGAGCTCCATCGCCTCATGCAGCAATCCCTCAACTCGTGCCCCATCCACATCGTCTCTCTGCTTCTCGAATCGAGCTAAATGCACCGCAGCCAGCTGAACCAATGTCGATGGTCGGTCAGTGTGACCGATAGGACGGGCAGCAAGTGCATCCCGATATAACCGAATGGGGATCTCGAGGGAGGTAATCGTGTCCTCGACCTGACAAAGGATCAGTTTCGCCATAGCCAGGTTCGACTGAGCAGCTGGGTGACAAGGATGGTCAACCGGACAATTGTTCAGCGCCTGCTCAAACTCTGCAACCGAGCGCTCCAGGTCTCGTTTTCCCCTATGCTTCCGGTAACGTGAGAGAGCGCTCTGACCACGATCCGTTGCGGATTCCAGCTCGTTTAGGGTTTCTGTCGTTGACTATAGATATATAATGATCAATCAGGATCATGTTGACAGAAGTAGCCTGCTTACACAAAGAGGGCCAATGACCCTTGACGCTGATGAATCACTGCTCTCCCCATTACGCTGTTCGACAGTCACAAGAATAGATGAACATGGGGATACGATGTCACCATTCTTTGCGAAGAGGGCAAATGCTACGATAATCTAAGTACCCACATCGTTACGCAAGATCCCGTTCCACTTACGAATGTGTTTTGCACTGCGTTCCAGTAGTTGATCCACGGTGATTGTCAACCTTCGCAGGTGTTCCCCAGTACCCAACATGGGCTGTAATTCGAAGGATGCATATACCTCAAGACGAATGGTAGCTGATCGATATGACGGTCTACAACTTCTGTGAGTACTAACCTGCGTTGGAGACGAAGGACTCACAATGGGATCGGTCCACCCCATTCAACGACATCGTCACTCACTGATGGACGCTTGTTTTCGGTTCTCCACTTATGGCCACTGTGATAGACCACGGTGTAGAACCCGGCTGGGAGTCGTCGAAGGCCAAGAGAGGGTTGCTTCACTTGGATACCTACCTCGTCATTAGCATGCTTTCGACTGGAGGGAAATTAGTCACGCACTCGTAATGACTATATCTTTGTCTTCGCCCATGTGCGTAACAGAGCTTGACGAAGACGACGACCCATCCTGTGGTTGGTCCACCGGTGTATGGTTTCCCTCCTCCTCTTGCTGCTGTGCGGAACTCGGAAAGGAAGGGTCATCGTGCGGCTTGTCCTCGTGTTCGGACGTTTTCTCATTCCCCTGTTCCTGCGCAGAACCCGACGACAAAAGACCATCTTGTGGCTGGTCATCGGACACGGATCCCTCCTTCCCTTGCTCCCTCCCTGCATGTTGGGGATCATGGCTGGAAGCACTTGATGTCTGTATGGCGTGCTGTAGGATAGATCAGTTGGCCAGCCAGGAGAGAGCTCTCGAGACACACAATCAAGGTGTTATGGCAGGGCAGCGTATTTGATTCAGGTTGTGGTCGTTCCCCTCCAGTGCTCGATCTGCTGGTCATTGCTGGTCAGACTGCGAAAGCATGCAACGAGGGACATACCTAGAGCGCATTGAAGTCCATACTCGCTTCCACAGTATACCGAACCTTGTCCAGATCGACGTGCCTGGTTCATGCTGAGGTTGTTCATCTCTGGTGCCCGGTCTACCCGTCGTCGCTACTCAGAACAGGGAACTGTTAAAAGATGCAACGGGAGACATACGTGGAGCGTCGTGAAGTCCATACTCGCTTCCATAATAGCCCAAACTTTGTCCACGTTGACATCGTCGAATCGTATCGTGGTAGTTCTTGTTCAGCGCTCAATCCGCGACCAGGAAGGTGGGTTATTAAATGCAGCGAAGGGTGTGCCGAGTATTTATAAGCCCATACGTGTGCCCATGCCACGTATAACTATGGAGCATTGCATGGTACAGCATTTGAGACTTTCCGGCTTCCAGTAGCGTGCAATGTGTCCAAACCCGGAAGATGAGCTGTAGTAAAACTGTGCAGGAAGCACTTTTCTTACGTGCTTCCACAGCAACCTCATCAAACCTTGACCACGAAGTAGAGTATTACCTTGTTGTGTGATGACAATCCACCACAGCATGTCCCAACAGCTGGTCTGGTTCGGACCTCAGCAGAAGCGTTGTTCCGCACACCCACCCTCCCCAGACGATGACCACAGAGGCTGCCACAGACACCCCACCCTGGATAGCAGTCCTGATTTCCGGGTCAGTTTCGCACATCCCCTTTGTTCCTCGTCCGCTCACCCGCGTTCACATGACAGGTTCCAAGCGCTCATGGACGCTTGCAACACCCCGCACCCCCCACACGCACAGATCGTCCTCGTCCTCTCCAATCACAAGGCCGCGTACGGGCTCACTCGCGCCACCACAGCCAACCCTCCGATCCCAACCGTCTATCTGGCGGTGGCGAGGGAGGTGCTCAAGGTACGTCCGGACGTCCTGGTGCTTGCAGGTTGGATGCATATCGTCAGCGAGGGTTTCTTGGAGGTGATGCGTGGCGTACGGACGATACCCCCATCGCCATCGCGCGCGCCAGAGAGCACAGGTGAGGATGTGGGCGTACCATGAGCTACGCGTCACGCGTGACATCCCATTGCCCAGCCAGTTTGTAACGGCGTTGCCGTGACTGACATCGACCGAGTCCGCAGCCTCGGTCCTAGTCTGGGACCCAGACCGTCTATGAGGTTGCCGCGTTGAGAGGCAAACCGTCGATAGACGGTCTGGTAAATTTCGTTCGCGTTTAGTGGGCTGCGCGGGCACGTGATATTCATCCAATCAAAGAATGCAAGATTTCTCTCCGGAAAAATAAATAGTTACTGTAAATATTGCAAATAATATTTCGATCCAGGACGCAACTTGGGTGCTGACACGATCACTTACGACTGCAATGACATGGACTATTCGTCCCTTATTCCAGCAATTCTCGTGGGCCCCTTGCATCTACTCGATGGCCTTGCACGTTCAATGATCGGTGACAAGCTTCCTTCTGACTACCTAGTAACACTGGCTGAAAAAGACAGGACAGACGCTCTAAGAGCTTGTCTGATCATATTCATTGTCACTCGTTTTGCCATCGTTCTGCGTGTTTTCCAACTCGAAGCTTCACTCGCTATCCTAAATGGACATGACAGTATAATTACGGCCGGAACAGGCAGTGGAAAAACCTTGTATCTCCTCGAATCCGGGCATTTGTTGACTGGTCGTTAATGCTTGGTATTGCCCTTCCTGACCCTCAACCCCTGAGAGCATTTGTGTGTTTGTGTATTTGATCCCTAGTGTGATAATGGTATTTCTTCCATTGGATCCAGGACCTTGAGGAGAGCACTAAAAAGCGAAAGTTGGCCAAGTTGTAGCACATGGATCGCTTTCTGAACACGCTCATTCTGTGGCACCAGTCTCTTGGGTAGGTTCGAAAGAGAGTTACAGCAGCAACACAGAGTTTGGTTGGGCTGGATGTCATTCATGGTGTAACGATCATTGACAATGACAGCAAATGGACTTATCCTACGCTAACCCTTATTCTACACTTATCCTAGTGTCATGTGATGAATGCTTACCCTGATTTGGGCATGTCACTCACGTGCCCGTGCAGCCCACTAAACGCGAATGAAATTTACCAGACTACCTTGGTCCCACCACATATCACTATACCCTATCCCTAGCTATATCACTTCCCACTCATTTACTTGACACTGTCTTAGTTCAAGCTTACCCTGTCTTTACTCAGAACAGTATTATTTCCTTGGACTACCCTTATTCCTACATGTAACCAGCACCCTTGTTCTACAGTACTTAAGGACTCCTGTTGTCATACTAGTTTCCCAGTTTTGAATCAGAGGACTTGACCCAGTCATTTGCAACTCTTCTACTGTGTGACTTCTCACCTGTTTTGATAGGCAGCAGTTACATCTTTTTTGACTTTCACCTATCCTCTAAACAACTTACTTTTCACTTCATCAGTAAATTTACATCCTTCTTTATTTGGCTTTATGCGTCTTATTGTAATGCTTGCCCATAAAGAAGCCCCGAATGCCGACACTACTTGAACTTTTGGTACACTTTACTTTCCTAATCATTGCTAATCTATTACAGAAATACCGAACATACATCAATCTCGTATCACGTGACCTTTGTCACATGATCTAGTCACATGCCATCATGTGACCTCAGTCACATGATCTTATCTCTTATCTCAGCTATGCACCTCATGGCAAGCACATTGCATTCTTATCATCGCCTCATGCTTTTCCTCTTGACTCACTTTCCCTTATCAGCCAATAGCAATAACCGCTCTTATCTAGAGCCTATAGCATAAGTCCCTCTTATCTCTCTTATTGCCTCATGGTATCCAGTGATCATACTATTAACTACTTATGGTCAGTATAGCCTCTAGCATAGCTTGGTCTGTGCACGGTCTCTCATAGTATATATAGTCATACTTATAGTAGTACAGACCTTAGTCTTATTCACTTCATCTCTCCTTTTGTTATATCCTCTTGAAGTCCCTCCTAGGGCACTATCTTGCCATTGCTATAAATCCTCTGTTGTCTAGGATCACATATCCTACGGACTCGATACCAAGTTCCTTCGTAAGGTATAGCTGGAACAAGGATCGTTACATTGAAGACTCAAGGGTCGTTACACTAGGGTGAGGTGATCAAGCTGATCCTGTAGTTCATTGTTTTCTGTGACAAGAGTTGTGACACAAATTTCAAGTGTGCGATGTTCTCTTCCAAGATTTTCACAAGCCTGTAGAGTGGCTGTCATTATGTCTAGCATTGCATTGAACTTGTCTTGGGTTTCTGCCATACTTTGTGGGCCAAGCGTATCATGAAAAGCTTGAAAAGCTTCCACCAATGGGTTGGCTGAAGACGACATCTTGTCTGTCTTTGACTAGGGTGTTGACACTTACAATGACAGTTGATTTGTCCAATAGTGACCTGTGGCGGTGACAATGACGATGACCAGGTCCTTGATAACAATCTTTCTTTGACAATGGGATCTGAGATCTGTCTGGCAATCAATGGTGTATAAGCCAGTATTTCAATCTTTCATTCAGTCACTTGACGAGGAGGAGTTATGTTAGCCTGACAATCAAGGGTGGTAGTGGGAGTGTTGACAGGGTCTTATGTCTGTCTAAGATGGAGGTGTGGGTAAGACACTTCGGGTACTATATCTGATGCTTGTGTGGTGTTAGGGACAATGGATGATCAATGATGTGTGATGTGATGATGATGTGATGAGGTATGCAAGCCTCAACTAGAGTTAAAGTGCTCTTGACAATGATCTGATAGCGATGTGTTCAGATGCTATAAGGGTGTGACCAATGGTCCTATCTTTCAATACTAGTGTAGGCCTTCTATGTCCAAACTTGACTAGCAACTAGCCAACTGGATACCAAGAGGTATTAACCTTGGTCTAGATTTTCAACTTGTTCCTGTATAAGGACGACAAGAGTTGACGATGACAATCAATAGGGTTTCTGTACGATGAGGACAATCAATGGGTAGTGCTGATAAGGCCAATCAATGAGTGGGGTGGATAGTGAGTCTGTAGGAGCGGTTTCCTCTATCCTATGGCGATGTGCCCAATACAATCTTTCGGTATCCTCTGTTCCTGTAAACAATGAAGGAAAGGAGCGGTTTCCTAAGCCTTGACGATATGCGCGACTAGAGCAAGGTGGAGGAGCTGTTTCCTAGGCCTTGAGGATAGTCTTCTTCAAATGTTACAACCCTTATTCCCACTATGAACTCGAAGGGAACTTGTGACGTTGTGAGTCAACCAATAGTAGGATATGTGATCCTAGAGGCAACAGAGGATGTATTCAATGTAGGAGAAAGAACAAGAGGAAAGAACAGAGACAATCAAGTAAGAGGAATAACAAAGTGAAGAAGACTAAGGTCTATACTACTATAAGTACAACTATATATACTAAGAGAGACCATGCACAGACCAAGCTATGCTAGAGGCTATACTAACCATAAGTAGTTAATAGTATGATCACTGGATACCATGAGGCAATAAGAGAGATAAGAGGGACTTATGCTATAGGCTCTAGATAAGAGTGGTTATTGCTATTGGAAAATAAGGGAAAGTGAGTCAAGAGGAAAAGCATGAGGTGATGATAAGAATGCAATGTGTATACCATGAGGTGCATAGCCGAGATAAGAGATAAGATCATGTGACTTCAGTCACGTGATTACTGTTGTTGATGTATGTTCGGTATTTCTGTAATAGATTAGCAATCTTTAGTGTAGTAAAACTTCCAGTAGTGTTGGCATTCAGGACCGCTATGAGGGCAAGCGTTACACCAATAGTCGCGTTGGATGAGGTTAACCGTTCGGTAATACCCGCCATGACCACCTGTGGGCAAGTCATGTAAGACATGGAGGAGGTCACGTCAGTGGTCCTCAGGCACATAAGCCCGGTTTTTGAAGTAGAGAATGCTGTCGTCATAACGCCAATCATGAATGGAGGAGCAGGGAATTCCCGATGCACCCTCGTGAAGTGAGTGTAGTTGCGAAATGATGAATGGGTCGGAGGTGGATGACTTCTCAATAGAAGTCCGGATGTCAGTGTCGAGTCGTTTAAAAAAAAGCTCCCCTGGCAGTAAGGAGATGGCAGCATTGTCGTTTGCTGTTTCCACGTCGTCCTTACACGAGAGCACTTCTGCGGGGCCCATGTTAATCCCCAGAGTATGTTGGAACAGGAGGTCGTAGTCCTGTAGCATCAATAGCCATCTGGCTTGCTGCCTAGAGAGCTTTTGTGGGTCCTTGAAATAGCACAGATTCTTGTGGTCTGTGGGCACAGTGAAGGGCTGGTCAGTTCCAGTGAGATAGTGCCGCCATTCTTCTAGCATGTGTATAACCACTAGAAGCTCCTGATCATAGATGTCGTAGTTGCATTCTGCCGATGAGAACGTCTTTGAAATGTAGCAGCTCAGATGCAGGTCTCCATTGCCATCCTTCTGCATTAATATGCCTCTGCTAGCAGTGAGTGAGGCGTCTGTCATCACATAAAATGGTTTTGATGTATCTGGCATCTGTAACGCTCACCCTTATAATGCGCCTATAGCGGTCCTGAATGCCAACACTACAAGAAGTTTCATTGCACTTTACTTTCCTAATCATTGCTAATCTATTACAGAAATACCGAACATACATCAACTATTGTCCAACAGCAATCATGTGACCTTCGTCACATGATCTAGTCACATGCCATCACGTGACCCTAGTCACATGATCTTATCTCTTATCTCAGCTATGCACCTCACGATGACCACATTGCATTCTTATCGTCGCCTCATGCTTTTCCTCTTGACTCACTTTCCCTTATCAGCCAATAGCAATAACCACTCTTATCTAGAGCCTATAGCATAAGTCCCTCTTGCATCTCTTATCACCTCATGGTACCCAGTGACCACACTATTAACTACTTATGGTTAGTATAGCCTTTAGCATAGCTTGGTCTGTGCATGGTCTCTCTTAGTATATATAGTCGTACTAATAGTAGTACAGACCTTAGTCTTCTTCACTCTGTTCTTTCCTCTGTTTTCTTATTCCTTCTACAAGAGATATTCCCCTTTATTGATAAAATCCTCTGTTGTCTCTAGGATCACATATCCTACTATTAAAGACTCACAACATCACAAGGTTCCTTCGTAAGGTATAGTTGGAACAAGGGTCGTCACAGCATCCTTAGTACCGGTTCAGCGGTGAAGGCCCTTCGGAGGAGGTCAAATGCCTTCTGTTGCTTGTGCATCCAGGACCACGGCTGCCCTTTCTTCATCAAATCCAAGATCAGTCGCATGATGTCGGAGAAGTTGGGAATAAACTTGCAGTAAAAGTTGTAGAATCTGATGAACGAACGGACTGCACGAACCAACTTCGGGGGTTCCCAGGTTGCGATTGCTGAGAGCTTGGTTGGGTCCATTTTGATGACCCCTTCATGAATGACCATACTGAGGAATTCTACTTCCAGGGCGTCAAACATACACTTTTCTAACTTGAGGCCAAGCCGATTCTCTCTTAATCACTCCAATACTCGCCTCGTCCTATTGTAGTGTTTCTTGAGATCCATGGAGTGGATCAACATATCATCTGTATAGATGGTCAACCATCCTTCCGCCACTATATCCTTGAAAATAAAGTCCATGAATGACTGGAAAGTTGTAGGACTGTTGCAAAGGCCAAAGAACATAATGAGTGGCTCGAAGAGGCCAAAGGGCATGATGAACGCCGCCTTCCAGGCATCTTTGGTCTTGATCTGGACATTGTTATACCCCCAGTGAATATCCATCTTTATGAAGTAATGAGAACCTTTGAGCTTGTCCATTAAGTCTCCAATGAGCGGGAGAGGGTACGCGTTCTTGACAGTGTGCTCGTTAAGGTAGTGGTAGTCCTGGCATGGTCTCAGGTTACTGTCTTTCTTAGAGATGAAGAAGAATTTTGAGGCCTGGGGGGAATTTGATGGGCAAATACGTCCGGCCTTTAGATGTTCTTGTATAAATTCTTGGCATGCCTCTTGCTCTTTAGGGTTGAGCGGATATGCCTTTGCGACTCGTGGGTTGAAAGTGTCATCTAGATCAATGCCGTGATCGAATGACCAATATGGCGGAAGGGGACCATTGTCCTTCTTGTGGAAGACATCCTTGAAATCTTCAAACTCCTGCGGGAGTTGAGCCTTGCTTCTCATTGCTTCCTGAGCCAGGAAAGTTGAGATCATAGTTTTCCTTATGGAGGGCCTGGGGTGCTCTTCTTCATCATCCTCCTCACATTCTAAGAGTCCGGGAATCTCCTTCTCCTGGGCAGTCGGGTCCACCTCAGGAACCTTCAGTGTAACCTCTCCCTTTTGGGCAGTGAGTACTGAGTCAACTGCGCATGTCCACCATTGCACTCGCTGTTGTCGGAGTTTTGTTACCTGGCATTTCCTATTGAATATGTTTATAGTGGTGGCATGATCTCCTTCGCCACTTTGGACTTCCGGGTTGGTTGGTTCTGCCTTGGCTAGTTGCATCTTTCCTGTACTCCAGTCGATCTCTGGGTTGTTGTCGCGGAGCCAAGGGAGCCCTAGGATTACATCCTCCTTGCCACAGTCAACAACAAGAAAGTCTTGGAGATGGGTGGTTTCTCCAACTTTCATCAAGATCATTGCATTCTTTCATATAAGGCCGTTATGGTTAGGCATACCATCTACATTGCTCGCCCGCAGGGGAGTTTTTAGTTTTGAAGTGGGAATTCCACACGCTGCGACCAAAGCGTAGTCGATGAATCATCCGGTGGTGCCTGAGTCAATCAGGGCTTTAGTGTCAATGATTTTGAATGCAGTACGATCAGGGGGGTAAAGAGTGACAGGAATCGTGATTGATTGTGAAGCTGCCCCTGATACAAATACTGGTGATATGGAATGAGTGGTGTTTCATATAGAGGTGGAGGACGACGTTGACCCTTCTCCACCTTTCAAAAATCCTAGTGTGGTCCTATGTTATCCACATCCTTGCCTGGTCCTACGTTATCCACGTCCTTGCCTGGTCCTACGTTACCCAGGTCGTGACTCGGGTTGCCTAAGCCGCGAGCCTTAAGCCTAGCCACACGGTTGGTTCTGGTATTGGTGAGCTTCTGCATTGAGAGGGGAGTTTTGCCATTGATGGCTGGACGGTCGGTTCTGCCTCTTGCTTGGTCCTTCGTTATCCAAGTCCCTTCCTCATTGCGCACAGCCCATCATGCTACCTGTTTTAATCCTAGTTTGACTGTGTTGATATGGGCTGACTCTTGCCTAGAGGGTTGCAGTCCAAACCCCACGTCATGACCCCCGACGAGTTGGTGGTCCCTGGTTATCCCACCTCGGGTTGCTTCTACCCCCACTGTCTGTGACTGGGGTACATCCTTTGGGTACATGCCTGAGTCATCCTCAGGGCTTTCCTCCCAGGTAGCCTCTCGGAGGTCTGCTGGCGCAAGAGCAGAAAATCTGTTTGTTGACCTTATGAACTGGGCTCCACAGTTCGCCTTGATCCCTACTTTTTGGCACTCTTGGTACGAGGCTGAACATACTGCAGCTATGGCCTGGTAACCTTCCTCTTCTGCATCGGGATCTGTCAAGTCCTTGAATGCAGTCTTGAGGATTTTGATAGTGGCGCCTTGGTCCTTCCTTGGTAGACTTTCAATATAGTCTTGGACCTCATTTCCCTCCTGCCTGTCACGTTGTCAAAGCTGTTGTTGGTGGATATGGCTCTTGTGCTTTGTGACTGTTGTTGTTGGGGTGTGCAATATTTTTGCGACGAGCAGGGCATGTGACGGATTTGTGTCTGGTCAGTTCCAGATCGAGAGTGGTTGGCAGACCTACAACCAACCTGGTGGCACACAAACCACTTGTTGCTCTTCATGTACTCGGACCACTGTGTTGGGGTGATATGTACAGCATCTATGTCCATAGCATATGGGTCCCAAGTAGAGCTTCGAGAGGAGGGGGCAGGGATGTAAGGGACCTTCCTGCATAGATCATCTATCCTCCTAAGCTGTTGGGAAAACTTCCCCGCCTTATTGATCCATTCTTGATAGGTAGTGAATACTTTCTCGCAAGAGAGTACCATAGCAGTGAGGCGTTGGCTAAGACCATGGAGGAACCATTCCATCAGGGCGGAGGAGTCCTCAATCCCAGTTTTCTCCGCAAGGAGACCGAATCGCGAGGCATAGGTGGGGAAGCTGTTGCTAGTAGTTCCATCTGGGAGTCTTTCCAGAATTTGGTGTAGTTGAGAGAGGTCAATCCTGGCCTTTGCTGCTACTGTAACACGCAGCGCAGTTAGTGACAAGCGGAGCGTGAAGTTACCTTGGTCCAAACAAGTTCAACGAGGGGAGGATGAGGTAATGAATAGAGGAGCCTGCTAGGCAATGTCTACCACAGTCTATCTCAGAAGACGAACTGAGACTCGAGGTGGGCTCAACGGATCTCCAATATCCAGGTGCTGGCCGCTGGAACTCTCGGGAAATATCACTAGAACTATGCTGATATTGCGTAGAACTAGCTTAGGGAAAATACATGATAAAAGTACAGAGTATATATATGGTAGGCCCCTGGTCTGTGCGAGTAAGGTAAATGATATAAAAGGAAAGAGGAGGTGGGAGTCCAAAGGACGACCGTGCTCCATATAGTCCATCCCGATAATGGGGAACTGTGGGATGTGGCAGTGTGATCTAAAAGAGGGACGCCATACGGGCGGAAGTCCGAAGGAATCCCGTGTGGAAGTGGAACAGAAGGAAGAAGCTAAATATAAAGTGGAGGTGGGGCACCATGTGAGTATGTAAGAAGTGGATATAAAAGGAGAAACTATCTGGAGGATGACTCCAGTACAAATACAACTCTGTAGAGTGTGAGACAGAGTCTAAAGAGGATCAAGTAAAGAAGAACAATAGTGTAAGCATAATGGAGATGGAAAAAGTGTACCCCCATAGTAGACCGTAACATTACCCCCTGCTTACGGTCGAAGTACCTGCAAGACCACCTCCTTAATCGCAGTCCCCCTCATTCACCTCGTAGTCAGTGGGGTCGTAGTCGTCCTGGGGGTTGCGATGAACGACACAATTCTCCTCGCAATTTCCAAGTTCCCCACAGACAGGGCAACGGCGATATGGGCAAAAGGTTTGAATATGCCCTGGTGCCATGGTGAGGCAAAAGGGGCACTGGTAGCGAGGACAATTGGGACGGAGATGCCTGAATTCCCGACAGGTGAAGCAACGGGCAAGGGTGCAACGAGAAGGAAGGATGATGGTGTTGACGTCTATTGGGTTTTGGGAGGATCTGGGTGAAGGTGAGGGTGACGCCTGAGCGTCCTTGTTATATCTACCGGATGTGGGATAGGGTGTGTCTGCGCGCGAACAGTTGCGCAGTCTTTTAGCAGGGCTTCCCACAGCTTGTGCAGCAGAAGATGGGAGCCCGAACCGAAGTGTTGCCTTAGCCCACTTGAGCTTACGAGTACTTGCTCCAGCAGTTGGTGAGACAGGGTGCTCTCAGGCAGGGAGAATGTCATTGTTGGGAGGAGGGGTGGTGGCTCTGAGTAAGGGGATTGTGGCAAGGAAGTTTCGAACCTCATCGGAGGACGGGGAGAGCTCTAAAAGATTTTTGGGGCGACTATCACTGCTAACTCCTCCATTGCCACCATTAGTTGGTCCTGCAGTAGGAGCGTGAGAGGCCGGGGTTGGTGGAGGTGGCATAGGGATGGGTGTGCAAGAGGCAGTTCGATCGGTTGAGGCGGACCCTGTGTCACTATCTCCATCCTCCCTTCTCCTAGATCCGTCAACCTCGTCCCAGGCCCAAGTGTCCCGATCCCATGGGTGATTCTTGTTGTTGTCGAAATAGTATTGTCGTAGGTTGGAGGGGAGTGTGTTAAGTATCGGTCTGAGAATATGTGCGAAGAGGGGTCTTGGAAGTCCCCGAAAGATGTCGTCGAATCCATGGTCGTGGAGAGCATCGAGAATCACGTCTCATGACTCGTGGATGGATTGTTCCATGGCAGCAGCATAGACAGGCAGGGTCCCATCTGGAAATAGCTGGGCATGGAGAGTACGGGAGGTGGCGTAGGTATGGAATATGCCGACCAAGGATCTGAGTATTGGAAAGTCCCGGTAAGTGGGAATGGAGGGTAATGCGATGGAGGCGGCGGCGTTCTCGATGACAGCGCAGTACAAGATCCAACGGGAGTGGGTTGGCAGTTGGTGGATGTAGATGGGGATGTTGGTCGGGATAATGTGGACATAGGAGGATGCAATAGGTGACATATGGTGGAGCTAGGGCTCAACACTTAAAACAATGAGAGTGGTATGCAGTGGTTATGGAGGAAAAGCGAGGGGATCTCTCACCTTATATTCCTCAAGAAGATCTGCAGCATGTCCTAGGTTGGACTCAGGTTCCCAGGTATTTTCGGAGGACGGGTATCCTTTCCATGAAACGAGGTAGTGGCAGTGTCGAGCAGAGCCCTGATGGACTAAGATTTGATCAATTTCAAATTCCTCTTCTCCGTCTATAATGTCCGGTGGAAGTGGGATGAAATTTCCCCATGTTCCGTGGTAGTCCTATATGGGGTGAGAAGGGAGGCATGGAAGGCATTGTGAATTTTCCATGTTTGTGGGAGTCAGAGTTTGTAAGATACGGGCAATATAACTTGTATGATCTCGAATGGTCCTTGCCGTTGAGGGGCGAGTTTCTTAGAGGGGTAGCGGAGTCTCAGGTTGCAGCCTTCGAGCCACACCTTGTCTCCAACTTTCCAGGGTTTGAATTTTGAGGTTACACATTCCCTCATGTATCATTGTGCCTTCTCATGCATGGCAGTGGCTTCTAGTCAGGCTTCATCCAGATCCCTGAGTTGTTTCTCAAGGGCAGGAAGGAACATAGTTCCAATCCGTGGGTAGGCAGGCAGTTCATACCCATCATTAGGCTAAAAGGAGTCTTTCCCGTCATGGAATGGACGGAGGAATTGTGACAGTATTCCGCCATTGGAAGGAGATCCGACCAACGAGAGGGGTCACCTTGGCAAAAGATCCGAAGATAAGTCTTGAGTTCCTGGTTGACCTGTTCCGTTTCTCCGTCGGTTTGCGGATGGTATGCGGAAGAAAGGAGCGGATCATAATCAAGAAGCCTGGCCAGTTCTTGAGCGAAGGCCGAGGCAAATTGCGGACCATGGTCCGAGATAATCTTGTCGTGGAGTCCAAACCATGGGAAGACTTTTTCAAAAAAGAGTTGCACAACACCCTCGGCATCCACGCTCTTGTAACATGGAGTGAAAATCACCCCCTTAGTAAGCCCATGGTCGACCACGACCATGGGCAAGTCTGTAATAAGGTCGACAGAGAGACATTGGAAGGGTTGGGAGGAGGCGACGGGAAGTGGGGTCAACGGGGGAACAGTTGGATGAGTGTTGACTTTGTTGGCCTGGCAGGTTGCACACCCTTGAATGAAGCAGCATACAAATGCAGTGAGGCCAGGCCACCAATAGTCTTGTTGGACAAGGTTAACTGTTCAGTAATACCCACCATGACCGCCCATGGGCGAATCATGTAAGACATGGAGGGGGTCGCGTTGGTGATCCTCGGGCACATAAGCCCGGTCCTTGAAGTAGAGAATCCCATCGTCATAGTGCCAGTCATGAACAGAGGAGCAGGGAATGCCTGATGCACCCTTGTGGAGCGAACGTAGTTGAGTGATGACGAATGGGTCGGAGATGGATGACTTCTCAATAGAAGTCTGGATGTCTGTGTTGAGTCGTTTGATAAAAAGCTCACCTGGCAGTAAGGAGATGGCAGCATTGTCATTTGCTGTTTCCACGTTGTCCTTATGCGAGAGCACGTCCACAGGGCCCATGTGAATCCCCGGAGTATGCTGAAACAGGAGGTCGTAGTCCTGCAGCGTCAATAGCCATCTAGCTTGCCGCCTAGATAGCTTCCTTGGGTCCTTGAAGTAGCACAGATTCTTGTGGTCTGTGAGCACAGTGATGGGCCGGTTGGTTCCGGTGAGGTAATGCCACCATTCTTCTAGCATGTGTATAACCACTAGAAGTTCTCGATCGTAGATGTTGTAGTTGTGTTCTGCCAATGAGAACATCTTTGAAATGTAGCAGCTCAGATGCAGGTCTCCATTGCCATCCTTCTGCATTAATACGCCTCCACTAGCAGTGAGTGAGGCATCCATCATTATGTAAAATAATTTTGAGGTATCCGGCATCCTTAGTACCAGTTCAGTGGTGAAGGCCTTTTGGAGGAGGTCAATAGCCTTCTGTTGCTTGTGCATCCAGGACCACGGCTGCCCTTTCTTCATCAAATCCAAGATTGGTCGCACAATGTCGGAGAAGTTGGGAATAAACTTGCGGTAGAAGTTGCAGAATCTGATAAATGAATGGACTGTGCAAACCGGTTCGGGGGTTCCCAAGTTGTGATCGCCAAGAGCTTGGTAGGGTCCATCTTGATGACCCCTTTACAAATGACCATACCGAGGAATTCTACTTCCAGAGAATCAAACGTGCACTTTTCCAATTTGAGGCCAAGCCGATTCTCTCTTAATCGCTCCAACACTCGCCTCGTCCTATCATGGTGTTCCTTGAGATCCATGGAGTGGATCAGCATATCATCCATGTAGATGATCCACCATCCTTCTGCCACCATATCCTTGAAAATAAAATCCATGAACAACTGAAAAGTTGCAGGACTGTTGCAAAGGCCAAAGAACATGACGAGAGGCTCGAAGAGGCCGAAAGGTGTGATGAATGCCGCTTTCCAGGTGTCTTTAGTCTTGATCCAGACGTTGTTGTATCCCCAGTGAATATCCATCTTCGTGAAGTAGCGAGAACCTTTGAGCTTGTCCATCAAGTCTCCAATGAGCAGGAGAGGGTACACGTTCTTGACAGTGTGCTCGTTAAGGTAGCAGTAATCCTGGCATGGTCTCGGGTTACCGTCTTTCTTAGAAACGAAGAAGAATGGAGAGGCCTGGGGAGAGTTTGATGGGCGAATATGTCTGGCCTTTAGATGTTCTTGTATAAATTCTTGACATGCCTCTTGCTCCTTAGGGTTGAGTGGGTATGCCTTTGTGACTCATGGATTGAAAGTATTGTCTAGATCAATGCCGTGATCGAATGACCAATATGGCAGAAGGGGACCATCGTCCTTCTTTTGGAAGATGTCTTTAAAATCTCCAAACTCCCGTGGGAGTTGAGCCTTGCTTCTTGTTGCTTCCTGAGCCAGGGAAGTTGAGATCATAGTTTTCCTTATGGAGGGCCTGGGGTGCTCTTCTTCGTCATCATCCTCCTCACAACCTAAGAGTCCAGGAACTTCCTCCTCCTGGGTGGTCGGTTCCACCTCAGGAACCTTCAGCGTAATCTCCCCCTTTTGAGCAGTGAGTACTGAGTCAACCACGCATGTCCACCATCACACTCGCCGTTGTCGGAGTTTTGTTACCTGGCATTTCCTATTGAATATGTTTATAGTAGCAGCATGGTCTCCTTCGCCACTTTGGACTTCTGGGTCGGTTGGTTCTGCCTTGGCTAGTTGCACCTTTCCTGTACTCCAGTCGATCTCTGGGTTGTTGTTGCGGAGCCAAGGGAGCCCTAGGATTATGTCGTCCTTGCCACAGTCAATAACAAGGAATTCTCAGAGATGGGTGGTTTCTCCGACTATCATTAAGATCGTTGCCTTCTTTCATATAAGGCCATTATGGTTAGGCATACCATCTACATCGCTCGCCCACAGGGGAGTCTTTAGTTTTGAAGTGGGGATCCCACATGCTGCGACCAAAGCGTAGTCGATGAATCATCCGGTGGTGCCTGAGTCAATCAGGGCTTTAGTGTCGACCATTTTGAACACAGTACGATCAGGGGGATAAAGAGTGACAGGAATCGTGATAGATTGCAAAGCTGCCCCTGATACAAATACTGGTGATATGGAATGAGTGGTGTTTCACATAGAGGTGGAGGACGACGTTGACCCTTCTCCACCTCTCAAAAATCCTGGCATGGTCCTTCATTATCCACATCCTTGCCTGGTCCTACGTTACCCAGGTTGTGACTCGGGTTGCCTAAGCCGTGAGCCTTAAGCTTGGCTGCACGGTCGGTTCTGGTATTGGCGAGCTTCTGCATCGACAGGGGAGTTTTGCCATCAATAGTTGGGTGGTCAGTTCCATCTCTGGCTTGGTCCTTCGTTATCCAAGTCCCTTCCTCATTGCACACAGCCCATCGTGCTACCTTCTTTAATCCGAGTTTGACTGTGTTGATATGGGCTGACTCTTGCCTAGAGGGGTGCAGCCCAAACCCCATGTTGTGACCCCCGACATGTTGGTGGTCCCTGGTTATCCCACCTCGGGTTGCTTCTACCCCCACCGTCTGTGACTGGGGTACATCCTTTGGGACATGCCTGAGTCATCCTCAGGGCTTTCCTCCCAGGTAGCCTCTCAGAGGTTCGCTGGCACGAGAGTGGAAAATCGATTTGACCATACTGACTGGGCTCCGCAGTCTGCCTTGATCCCTACTTTTTGGCACTCTTGGTACGAGGCTGAACATACTGCAGCCATGGCCTGGTTACCTTCCTCTTCTGTGTCGGGATCTGTCGAGTCCTCGAATGCAGTCTTGAGGATCTTAATAGCGGTGCCTTGGTCGTTCTTTGTAAGACTCTTGATATAGTCTTGGACCTCATTACCCTCCTGCCTAGTCGTGTCGTCAAAGCTATCATTGATGGAAATGGCTCTTGTGCTTTGCGACTGTTGTTGTTGGGGTGTGTGATATTTTTGCGATGAGTGGGGCATATGATGGAATTGTGTCCAGTCAGTTCTGGATCGGGAGTGGTTGGCGGACCTACAACCAACCTGGTGGCACACGAAACACTTGTTGTTCTTCATGTACTCTGACCGCTGTGTTAGGGTGAGACATATGGCATCTACGTTCATAGCGTATGGGTCACGAGTGGAGCTGCGAGAGGAGGGAGCAGGGATATATGGGACCTTCCTGCGTAAATCATCTATCCTCCTAAGCTGTTGAGAAAACTTCCCCGCCTTATTGATCCATTCTTGATAGGTAGTGGGTACTTTCTTGCAAGAGAGTACCATAGCAGCTAGGCATTGACTAAGACCACGGAGGAACCATTCCACTAGAGCAGTGGAGTCCTCAATCCCAGTTTTCTCTGCAAGGAGACGGAATCACGAGGCATAAGTGGGAAAGCCATCACTGGTAGTTCCGTCTGGGAGCCTTTCCAGGATCTGGCATAGTTGAGAGAGGTCAATCCTAGCCTTTGCTGCTACATCGTACAGGGAAAAAGTAGACTCGAACGCTTCTGTAATTTGTTCGAAGGTTTTGTCTCTATCTGCGACTCTTGGGTTCGAAAGCTTCATCAGCCATCCTTCCATGAAGGTTTTTCCATGGCCCTTGCTTATTTTATTGAGAAAAGTAAGGGACTTAGTCGTATCCATGTAAAGTTGATTGTTGATGAGGAAGTAGGCCTTCATGGAGAGCAGCCATCGGTTAGAGTCCTCAGCCTCCCCAGTAAAGTCCTCAGGAAGCCCAGCCTTAATTTCTAAAACCATGTCGTTGTCTTCGGGAGCCGGGTCAATGTCAATGTCAGAATCTGTGTCCGGGTTGTGATAACTAGCAGGGTGGTCCTCGTCTGAATGAGTGGTCGGCGGCGGGGGAGGGAGTGCTGTGGGAGGTGGTAATGATGTTGCCAACAGAGTCAGAGTTGGCTGATAGTCTAGCTCAAGATAGTCGGTTGCTCTTCCTCCTCTTCTGTTTACCTTGGCTAAATCTTATTGCCTTTGTCTGTAAGTCACCTTTGCCTTAGGGGAGGAAAAGTGATCGGGAAGGGGGACAAAGAAGGCATGTCCGAGAGGTAGTTTGTGGATGCGCGGGAGAGGGGAAGGGTTAGCACTAGGAGGTGCCAACAGAGGGAGCGGAGCAGAAGGACCTGGCTCTGGGCTAGAGGAATCTCTGAATAAACCAAATCGGGAAATGTTGGCAGTGGGGTGTGTCCTCTACGCAAAGGTAGGGACAAGGGGAGAAGCTAGTTCTTTTGTAATGCACAGCACAGTTAGTGACAAGTGGAGCATGAAGTTACCTTGGTCTGAACAAGTTCAACGAGGGGAGGATGAGGTAATGAATAGAGGAGCCTGCTAGGCAATGTCTACCACAGTCTATCTCAGAAGACGAACTGAGACTTGAGGTGGGCTCGACGGGTCTCCAATATCCAGGTGCTAGCCGCTGGAGCTCTCAGGAAATATCACTAGAACTATGCTGATATTGCATAGAACTAGCTTAGGGAAAATACATGATAATAGTACAGAGTATATATATGGTAGGCCCCTGGTCCATGCGAGTAAGGTAAGTAATATAAAAGGAAAGAGGAGGTGGGAGTCCGAAGGACAACCGTGTTCCTTATAGTCCATTCCGATAATGCGGAACTGTGGGATGTGGCAGTGTGATCTAAAAGAGGAATGCCATACAGGCGGAAGTCCGAAGGAATCCTGTATGGAAGCAGAACGAAGGAATCCCGTATGGAAGCAGAACGAAGGAATCCCGTATGGAAGCAGAACGAAGGAATCCCGTATGGAAGCAGAACGAAGGAATCCCGTATGGAAGCAGAACGAAAGAAAGAGGCTAAATATAGAGCAGAGGCGGGGCGCCGTGTGAGTACGTAAGAAACAGAAATAAAAGGAGAAACTATCTGGAGGACAACTCCAGTATGAATACAACTCCGTAGAGTAACAGATAGAGTCTAAAGAGAAACAAGTAAAGCAGCATAGCTGCCCAAGCGTAATAGTGAAGGAAAAAGAGTACCCCCCTAGTAGATCGTAACACCAACTCACCACAACCCCCTAGACGACTTCAACCCTACCAATTATGAGGTCAACAATGTAGAGGAATTTGATTCAAAGTCTCGCAGGTGCTTCAACCATACAAAGGGGGTAATGTTACAGTCTACAAGGGAGGTACTCATTTTCCTTACTACTTCATTTGTTCTCTTGTCTCTTGTCTTGTTCTCTCACTGTACACAGTTGTATTCATAGTGGAGTTGTCCTCCACATTCCTATCTCACCGCACATGGTTATATTTGTAGTGGAGTCATCCTCCACACTACTAGATGTGTTCCCTTAATTCATTTCTCCTTTTGTCTCACATGGCACCCTACTCTGATACCCTATTTAGACTTCCTTTCCAACTCCATTCCACATTGCCTTATTCAGACTTCTTCCATTGCAGAACTCCATTTGTATTTCATATTGTGCTGTGCACTATATCTTAGATCTGACTTGCTGCTGCACATTAAGTCATACATAGATGGAGATGGAACACCTTCGGGCTTCCACTCCTTTATTTCCTTTTCCATCTCTCGCACAGACCAGGGGCCTACTGTATATATAGTCTTGCTTTGCTCACCTGTATTTTCCCTTAAGCTAGTTCTATGCAATATCAGCATTGTTTCTAGACCCATCCTCCGAGTCCCTAGCGAGCGCCTCATCATACCTAGGATAGAAGAGACCTGCCTAGGCTTGCATTCCTCTCAAGCTTGGCATCGTCCTTCAGTGTTACCTTGTCACCCTTCAGTCCTTACTTGTGCTATGCTTCTTCGACCCATATCACAGCACGCTCTGTCAACACATCGCTGTGCATTACACCCCCCATACTCAAGTCTATCCCTTCTTGGAACTAGTCTCTGTGAGTGTTCCACAGTGTTTGTGCTGGTGCTATTGATGTTTGGGTTGTATTCCATTCTTCCCATTTCGATAGTTTGATCTGGCAGACTTTAGTGTTGTCTCTATCACCAGCTTATAGTCAGATTGGGCCCAGAGGATTGATTGTGTTTAGATTTCCCTAGCCATCTAGCAGTCTAAATCCTGAACAAACAACACCATGTGGTTAACATGCTTTCTTGCAGTAGAAATATGTCATGTTTGTCAAAGTAGCCTGCATTAACCCTAAGGGTATTAGAAAAAACATGATAAAATTGCTGCACACAGTATAAGTGCAGTATATGCAGTAATTTTATATTGCATTATAACACTATCTTCTATATATAGGTCAATTTATACTTGAATATTCCTAGACCCAAAATGTTACAACTTGTTCCTTTCCTTGTACTATTACGATCATGCATTCCTCCATGGACAATCTCTTTTCTTTTCTTCTATCGCTGACTCACTCCAATCATGTAATGACTCGTCACTTGCTTCATCAGCGACTCCTTCCATCAGATTTCACATCTTTCTATGCCTTTCCTAAACTCTATGTTCCAGTTATATAAAAGACCTCAATGTAACCCTAGGAACCTAGCTTAGATCTCCTTGGAACTACACCCCATTTGTCCACACTCCATATCTAAGTCTCACGTTGGCAATAGACCAACATCCTTGAATACCTCAAACCTCTGCTCCTTAGTCTTCATGCTACTATTGAGTGCACGCTTCCCTTGAACCTCTTTGAACAATCCAAGGCTACACTTGACTCTACCTGAGCCAAGTGTAACACGAAAGAGATCCAGGTCTCACTTTCAAAATTGTCCTCAGCACTGGTACTGGCCCAGCTCGTCCGAGTTCACCTTCTTACATTGAATTTACTTACTTAGATAATCGGTCCACCCTTCAATCACAATGAATGCAAACTCCTATCAGCTTGTTGGTTTGGCTTCCATAATTGATTTGTTCACTCAGTTACTGAGGCTTGGAACTGTTGGTTTGTGTGATCAACACTGATGTGACTCTTTTCACAAACAACTCAAATCAGTGCTTCAATTGCCATTGTGTCTGCAGGTGACACCTCCTATTTTGTGGCTGTCTCATATGCTTGTGTTGTGGTCCATTGATTATTTGTTAGTCTGTGTTTCATTGAGTGAGTTTCTGACGTCAATTTTTTTCTCATTTGGTAACCAACATGTTGCAGACTGTCTGAGCAGGGTGTCATTTTTTTTTTGGCTTCATGCTTGTGCACATACCTGCAATTTGTTTGCTGTGTTTTACCTTCCAAGTGAGTTTCTTAATCTCTCAACTTTGTTGACTGGAAACTGTCTATCAATGCTGCTGGAGAAAGCTACACTACTAAGTACTTATATGTTTAAATGTATTATATTCTGCTTGCAGGTCCAGGGGTGCCTGGAGGGCCATGGAATAACATATATGTTGTGGTATGCAGTGACCATGGTCAGACATGCGTCTGTATCCAGTGTTTCTCTGTCGAAAATCACAAAGAAACCTCAGGCCAACCAAACCCATTTATAAAAGCAGGGTAAAATCATGACTCCAAACGACATCCATTGCTAGACCTAGCACAAATAATGAATGCTAAAAGAAGGATATACGCTCCAACACGTTGTCTGTTCACACCGATGATAAATCCAAGCTCAACCAACCCGAAATTTTTGTCTTGCCTTGCAAAATAATTTTTGCTCCTTCGGGCTTCCTGAATTCAAGCTTGCCACGACGCTGCACCTTCTTGCCTGTCTTCGGATCCTTCCCACAATTCCGATAGCGACACTTGAAGGTATAGGAGTGGTCAGAACCCATCTTCCGCTTCCATTGTTGAGGGGTGCCGCAAAACGGGCACTGCAGAGGAAGGGTATAACCCCAAGGACGAAAGTCCCTGTGGCCCCAGAAATACTTTGTGATATGGAGGTTGTCGGCGGTCCGAGTCAGCACATAGACACCGGAGTGTTGCCCAAGCTTGTTCGCGTGGCCGAGAGCATGAGGAACCGCAGTTTGTATATCGTGCCCCTCAATGAACACAGCTTCGATTAGGAATACTACGAAGGGCCAGCACGCACTTGGATGCAGTCGATTTGCATCAAACGCGATGGCAGAGGAGAACCCAAACCTCAGAAGAGGGATTTTGTTAGACAAGGCGGGAGTACATTGTTTTTCTAGGATGACTTACTGGGTTATGCCTTTGCAGAAAATATCAAAGCTTGAACGTTTGTTCACGATGGAGCCGCATGCAAACATAATGAACATTGAATTTTGTGTGACCTTCTCGAACGGCATCAAAAGCACATTGAGCACCGTGTCGGCAGTGGACGTGACTTCAATCTTCTTCTTACGCCATACACCAATCGACAAGTCACCGCGCTCTTCATCACTATGGGCCGTGAGTGTGAAGAGAACGTTGTGATTGACCAGGTCGCCGAGTTCATGTAGGAGTCGTGTAGCCGCTTGTTCGTACTCCTTGCGTGTAGCAACGGTTGTAAGGTTGAATTCGATGTCCTTGACGATCAAACTGCCAGAATTCACGAAGAACGGCTGAAGATAATGTCGTAACATGACAACAGGACCATCAGAGGGTAATGTATGGACGCGAAGATGAATCACGACGGTGTTGCAGGAACTGATGCCCGATCGAATGGAAAGCTGGAAATTGCCCGTAATTGTCAGGAAGGTAGGTAGAAGCGGAGCGCCGGCACGATAGAAGCCCTATGCACAGATTGAGCATCGGCCGATCATCTGATGGGATGATAACCGGAGCTCACCATGTATGGCGTCACTTTGCCACTCTGGACGTCACCCATCCAATGGCACGTGACACACAGGAACCTTGTGTTGCCATCAAGGGCGAGAGAAAGGTGTTCGACCGGCATCGAAATGCAATGGCGGCACACAGCGCGTGGGCAGCTATCGCAGTTGAACAGATCCCCGCCGTCTCCGCACATGTGACAAAACTGTAACGCACACACCCATGAGTGCTACAACGATACCGCTGGTTGAATAAGACACTTACGTCGTTGTTTGTACGGCCACCCCGATTCAGTTGTCCCGCCAGCATTGCCGCGAAACATGCTCGACCAGGTATATTTGGGCTGGCTGATGCACCCAGAGGTTCAGCCCGGAGGGGTTGTGCATGCTGTAGGGCGATAGCAGCGGCGAGTAGTTGCTTATGGATGGGCTTGAATGTGAGCTTGAATAAAACACATACCTCGTTGTGTGCACGACTATTTCGATTCGGTGGTGTAGCCAGCGTTGCCGCGAGGGAAGCTAGACCAGGTATATTTGGGGTGGTTGGTACGTCGAGAGAGTTGGGCTCGACGGGTCGTTCATGCTGCAGGGCGATGGCAGCAGTAGCTTGGCGTTTAGGAATGAGTTTGATCGTGATACGTGGGGCTTCTATTCCAGTGGTTTTCTTTGCAGTTTGCTTGGTCCGCACCATGATGAATACGTGTGAAAGAGCGATGAGAGATAGACAAACAGTGAGCGACCTCGAGAGCGAAAGCAGAGAGACGAAAACAGGCAAATTCGTTTTGGACAGGGCACGTGATAGCACGCGGTCGATTAGCCTTACTATGATCCTGTATCACTGACGGAGCGTGCTATTCCCTTGTGAGAAAGGTCCTTCAGGGCAGGAAATAGACGAATGGTACAAGAAATCTATAACGCCCTTGCATACCCACACATCATTGCAGAGACGTCACAACACGAGCGACTTTCGGGCCTCCATGACGTAAATTGCCAACGCAAAGTTATAATCTAGACAGTTCTCGTACAAAGAGCTTGCTCATGCAACGGGCGGGATCATTTGCTTTGGGCAGGTGGATGGATCGCACAGCACGGCGCACGACACGTACGATGATCCTACCAGCGGCAAGCTCGACATTTGAGATCCATTTTTCTCGCTATGCGGCATGCCCATCCCAACTGACAACTGCAAAGTCGCATATAGCCTGCAGCAGGAACATGTCGGATTATGTAAGCATATGTAGCGGCGAATAATATTATGGTAGGAACAGTTAGCACTATATAGCAAGTACAATACGGATGACATAAACCTCTTATACGTGGGGAGCAACGTCCCAAAAGCGAATTGAGATGCTGATGGGAGCCGCAAGGGTACGCGGGAGTTGTGGCAGCATATTGGTCATGCGCAGCAGATCAGAGTCTGAAACACGTCAGAATGCGTTGACGAAACGCTCGGAGTCAAGGAAAGAGGACAACTCAACTAGACAGGCGAGATGAGCCGGATGATCTGGGTGGCGAAGCGGTCGTACTAGGCGAGTACCACAGTGACCCAGGGCAAAGTGAAGAGAACAAGCATGTTGTTGAGATGAATGTGCAGTATCGAGTTGATGGGCTGGAAGACCAGATAGGCGAGTAGGATGCAAGGAGAGTTGTTGAGGGCGGTTTGGACCGCCATGGGTTGGAGGTGGCATCCAATATAATGAGAAACAACGCGGAATCGACGGCACAACCAGCGGTGCACGCTGCGACTCGGAACGAGGTCGCTGGCTTAAAACAAGACGGGTCAGCACAGGTGGCGCAATCACAAGACAGAGAAAATACCTATGCCGTCCACATCATTCACAGTGATCCCAGGTCGCCTGTTGAGCACATCAACCCACCGCGTTGTCGAGGAAGAATCAGAACCAACCCTACAGGTGTCAGCAACGCTGGTTTGACATACCAAGTCATTAGATCGTGCCAAAGCTGTATTGGGTGAATACTTGAGCCCTACGGGTATGGGTGCAGGTTCGTCATGGATCACGAAGGTGACGTGGGTTATTTCGGTAAGGGCTAGCAATGCCTTTGCGGCCCTTCTGACTATGGAACGGGAAAGATACTATCACCTACCACCCTTTCGGCACCTACCACCTTTTCGGCACTCTACAAAATATACAACTTTCCACTAGTTTACTTAACACATCTTTGTTCCTATGCTATACTTATAGCCCCCAAGTTGAACGAAGCAAAATGACAGAGTAGTTGTTGAGATCGTGAAGTTGACCTTGTCACGTTGATTGTCAAACGCCGAACAGATGCCGAGCGGAGCCTCAAACCCAATCGCTCGTTGTGCGGTCGTCGGCGACCAGAATACAAGACCCGGATGGTACTTGCTGTCGAAAAACTCAACGATGGGACCTACAAGAACTATGATATTTGTTACTAATAGTGCATACCAAATAGTATATACAACGTTGTGCACGACGTGTCGAGAAGTTGAGTCCACCTCTAACTTACCACTTGTTGGGGCAGAGTTGGAAAACAGCGCTGTGACAATCCGTGACTCTTCGTGACAAATGTGACTGCTGAAAGGGTGGTAGGTGCCGAAAGGGTGATAGTACTGTATGTTAGACTGGTGACCAGTCCGTCCAAAGGGTCTATTGACGGTTTGCCTTGTGCAACCTCTTTTGGATGGACTGGTCACCAGTCTAACTGTATGTACCTCAAAGCCACTGCTTCAATCCAGATTTCCACATGAGATTTTGATCTCAGGTCTATATCCTCACTTTCCTGAGCACATAACCACCCACTCCGGTTTCCTAAAGTATGTCAACAAGTACACAGACAAGTTTGTTCAACATCTTTATCTTGGTGACACCGTCCAGATAAAAAGGCACCCAACTTGAATCTCTCAAGCATCTGTTATCTGATCTTGATTGTTCTGTACCTCGCACGATGCGTTTGGTAGAATTTAAAGGTGAGAGTGAGAAGATACGGTGGGCAAAGCATTGAGCAAAAGCAGCAGCATTGAAGGGGATATCTGACAACAGAATCCTGGGCCATGGAAACACAAAACGAGGATGGATTAATGATAGGCAAAAATTTGAATGATCTTCAAGTTGTTGGGTTGAGTAAGACCTAATGGATCATCCTGTTACAGATGTCCTTGTTCCAGGCTTTCTTGGCAACCTGGATGGAAATCTGTTAGTTAGAATAGTCAGATGTGTTTTCTCTTACCAGTTCCCGCACTTCATTGTCATATGCCTGGAAATACATGTTAGTTAACAGTCAAATAGTGATTGGACATACACCTCTCTGCACAACACTTAGCCCATCATAACTCAACAGTCATGCTACTGGATGTATCTTTGAACTGTTTGAGCCAACGGCGTGCACATAAGTTCCTAATAACATTGTCAGCGAAGGTTATTTGTACTCTGAGTCCTTACCTTCCATTCTATGCAGGACCTGGATGCATTTTCACCGGTGCCTTCTTTGAACTGATGCCATCACAGTTTGAGTTCACCTCCACTGTGGTCGAATCCATTGAGGCCTTCAAACACTTGGCTGGGATTGTACTGGTATTTGACTTGTTAGAGCTACAATTGGGGCTTGGAGTAGTACTAGGAATAGCAACATCCAACTTTGCGGCAAAGTCCACGAGAGCAGTTCTGGTATAATGAAGTTAGTCACGGTGTCTACTCAATAAGATCTACCCACAACAGGTCGAACAGTGTGATACTGTCATCTTGAACAACAGAAGGAGACTTGGCAGCAGATAAGACAGAACTTGCGACATCTTGAACGACGGAACTAGAGCTAGCAGACTCGGTGGATAGTACAGACGTCGTAACACCTTGAATGACAGAAGTAGACTTGGTGGCAGATAAGACAGAACTTGTGACATCTTGAATGACAGAACTAGGGCTAGCAGACTCAGTGGATAGGACAGAACTTGTGACACCTTGAACGACAGAAGTAGACTTGGTGGCAGATAAGACAGAACTTGCGACATCTTGAATGATGGAACTAGAGCTAGCAGACTCGGCAGATAGGACAGATGTCGTAACACCTTGAATGATAGAAGTAGACTTGGTGGCAGATAAGACAGAACTTGCGACATCTTGAGCAACAGCGGGAGTACATGGGTCAGCAGGTGGAACTGCTACCGGTTCTGATGATGCAGACCAATTGAGTGATTTGCTAGTATCCTCACTTGAAAACATGATTAAATCAGTAAAGTCATGAAGAGACTCGCACCTTTAGCTCTTTTCAAGGGAGGTACTGAACCCTCCTCGAGTTTACACTTTCTCTTTGCCTTTCATTCTTCCTTTCCAACCCAGTTTCCGTCCTTGTTGAAATAGTGTGCACGCCATGCAGGGTAACTTGTTCATGCAAGTCACTCTAGCTTCCATTGCCCCTCCACACACTTGAAGAGGGGAAACGATTGTTTGACCTGAGAATGGAAAAAGTTGCGACCAACAACATTGAGTTCACCCCATGTTTGTGGGGCACGTTTCATGTTGACGAGCTCTGCCCACACACTGCACATACGGGCATGGATGTTTTTAAGTCACTCTGATGGCACAGGCTCACCGTTCTCTTCTTCAAGATAAGGCTCTTTGCCTCACTTTGTAACCTGTGCCTGTGGAGAATCAAGCCAAAAATTGTAATCTTTGGTGGTCCAGAACTTGATGTGGGGTGAGAGTTGCAAGAGGGATGGGTGGGTAAAACAGGATCAATGACACTGCCTCCGACTCCCTTTTGGTTTATTATGTCTCTAAAAATAATACAAGTTTAGTAGAAACTCTAAATTTTGATGTCATATCTGAGTGTATCCCGTTCAGCAGTAACTTTTGCATGCTTGATCTCGAGGTACTTGATCCATTCATGTGTGATGTGAAGGTTGTGCATATAATCCATGTAGAACAGATTTGGCCCTGACTGCTTACCATGTAGATACCTGTCTAGTGAAATATCTAAATTAATCTATCACTAACTATGGAAGCCTGGTCACTAAAAGATGCTGAGGAAGTGACACTCTGTGGGAACTGTTGCAGCGATGGTGGTCCTGGAGGTTGGGCAGATGTTGGAGGCGCTTGTGTAGCATTTGGAATGGGGCTGTCCTATAAAGATGATGCTGATGAGGAGGATGCATAAATAGAACATTTTTGAATGCGCATGATGGCGGTAAAAGAATAGATGGTTTGATGCAAGAAGGAGGAAGGGGAGCATGAGCCTGATAAGATGTGATGTAATTACTAGAACTTTCCAGCTGTAAATACACCTTCACTTTACTACTCTGTCAACGTCTTTCCTACCATCATGCTTTCCACCAATAACTCTATTCACATCACTGTACCACTTAAACATCCAGAGGACACATATACATTTACCTACAACCCCGATTTTCCAGGTCCCTTGGTAAGTTATTCTTTATACACGACATTATCACTGAAACACTTTCTTTAGACTATTGAAATCACATCCTCTCATGTTTGGGTGGATTCTGTTGTTCCAACAACAGCTACAGTCCCTGCAATGGCCTCTTCTTTGAAGCAAGATCAAGTCATGATGGCTACCACCTTGAACGTGCTACCTCTTGTCCCTTACAACTGTGACAAAGCCAAGAAGTGGATTTGTGATCTCAGTAAGTCATCCAACATAAGCAGACACAGATCGTGCATTAACCTAGTAGTAATGCAACATACCAAAGAGCCTGACGATAGCCCAACGGAACCCGAGTCTGATTTTCCACCACCAAAAGTGCATATCCAGAACAAGGTAAATTGGAGTTGACATGGGTGCATATATACACTTCTTACTACACTCATTACAGGAAAACCCCCCCAGAAGACATTCAGCAAAGTATGAGGAGCCAACTGCAAGTGGCTCCCGCAGGTAGATCTGCTAATGGTCATCAGGTTATTAGAAGTATTCATCTCAGGCTGGTCATCAGGATGTTTGTTTCTTCATTCGCAATGCTTGTTAAGCTCATCTGGAATGTTTGTTTCTTCATTCAGAACACTTGTCTCTAGTTATTGGTGTCTTCGAGCAGTTCACAAGGTGTAGTAGATGTTACGGTCTACTAGGGGGGTACTCTTTTTCACTATCCATTACACTTAAGCAGCTATGCTACTCTACTTGTTTCTCTTTAGACTCTACCTCTTACTCTACAGAGTTGTATTCATACTGGAGTTGTCCTCCAGATAGTTTCTCCTTTTATATCCTTTTCTCACATACTCACATGGTGCCCCGCCTCTGCTCTATATTTAGCCTTTTCCTTCTGTTCCGCTTCCATATGGGATTCCTTCGGACTTCTGCCTGTACGACATTCCTCTTTTAGATCATACTGTCACTTCCTGCAGTTCCGCATTATCAGGATGGACTATAAGGAGTACGGTCGTCCTTTGGACTCCCGCCTCCTCTTTCCTTTTATATTACTTACCTTACTCGCATGAACCTGGGGCCTACCATATATAAATCTGTACTTCTAGCCTGTATATTCCCAAGCTAGTTCTATGCAATATCAGCATAGTTCTAGTGATACTTTCCAAGAGCTCCAGCAGCTAGCACCTGGATATCAGAGACCTGTTGAGCCCACCTCGAGTCTTAGTTTGTCTTCTGAGATAGACTGTGGAAGACATTGCCTAGCAGGCTCCTCTACTCATTACCTTGCCCTCCACTCGTTGAACTCGTTCAGACCAAGGTAACTTCACACTTCGCTTGTAACTAACTGCACTGCATGTTACAAAAGAACTAGCTTCTCCCCTTGTCCCTACCTTTGCATAGAGGACACACCCCACCGCCAACATTTACCGATTTGGTCTATTCAGAGATTCCTCTAGCCCAGAGCCAGGTCCTTCTGCTCCACTTCCTCCGTTGGCACCTCCCAGTGCTAACCCTTCCCCTCTCCCATGCATCCACAAGCTACCTCTCGGACATGCCTTCTTTGTATCCCTTCCTGATCGTTTCTCCTCTCCTGAGGCAAAAGCGACTTACAGACAAAGGCAACGAGACTTAGCTGAGGTAAACAGGAGACGAGGAAGAGCAACCGACTATCTTGAGCTAGACTATCAACTGACACCAATCCCGTTGGCAACACCGTTACCACCTCCCGCAGCATTACCACCTCCTCTGCTGTCCCCTCCTTCTAACGAGGACCACCCTGCTAGTTATCACGACCTGGACACAGATTCTGACATTGACATTGACCCGGCTCCTAAAGATGACAACATGGTTTCAGAAATTAAGGCTGGGCTCCCCAAGGGCTTTACCGGGGAAGCCGAGGACTCTAACCAATGGCTTCTCTCTATGAAAGCCTACTTCCTTATCAATGATCGACTTTACATGGATACAACTAAGTCCCTTACCTTTCTCAACAAAATAAGCAAGGGCCATGGAAAGACCTTCGCAGAAGGATGGCTGATGAAGCTTTTGAACCCAAGAGTCACAGATGCAGACAAAACCTTCGAACAAATTACAGAGGCATTTGAGTCTACTTTCGCCCTGTACGATGTAGCAGCAAAGGCTAGGATCGACCTCTCCCAACTCCGCCAGATCCCGAAAAGACTCCCGGATGGAACCATTAGCAATGGCTTCCCTACCTATGCTTCAAGGTTCCATCTCCTTGCGGAGAAGACTGGGATCGAGGACTCCGCCACTCTGGTGGAATGGTTCCTCCAAGGATTAAGCCAACGCCTTGCTGCTATGGTACTCTCTTGTGAAAAAGTACCCACTACTTATCAAAACTGGATCGATAAGGCGGGGAAGTTTTCTCAACAGCTCAGGAGGATAGATGATTTACGCAGGAAGCTCCCATATATCCCTGCTCCCTCCTCTAGAGGCTCTGCTTGTGACCCATACGCTATGGACGTAGATGCCGTACGTCTCACCCCAACACAGCGGTCGGAGTATATGAAGAGCAACAAGTGTTTCGTGTGCCACCAGGTTGGTTGTAGGTCCACCAACCACTCCCAATCCGGAACCAACTGGACACAATTCTGTCACAATCCCCACTCGTCACAAAAATATTGCACACCCCAACAACAACGGTCGCAAAGCACAAGAGCCATATCCACCAACGACAGCTTTGACGATGTGACTAGGTGGGAGGGTAATGAGGTCCAAGACTATATTGAGAGTCTACCAAGGAAGGACCAGGGTGCCGCTATTAAGATCCTCAAGACTGTGTTCAAGGACTCGATGGATCCTGACGCAGAAGAGGAAGGTTACCAGGCCATGGCTGTGGTACGTTCAGCCTTGTATCAAGAGTGCCAAAAAGTAGGGATCAAGGCAGACTGCGGAGCCCAGTCCATATGGTCAAACAGATTTTCTGCTCTTGCACCAAGGACCTCCGAGAGGCTACCTGGGAGAAAAGCCCTAAGGATGACTCAGGCATGTACCCAAAGGATGTACCCCAGTCACAGATGGTGGGGGCAGAAGCAACCCGAGGTGGGATAACCAGGGACCACTAACATGTCGGGGGTCACGACGTGGGGTTTGGACTGCAACCCTCTAGGCAAGAGTCAGCCCATATCAACACAGTCAAACTAGGATTAAAAAAGGTAGCACGATGGGCTGTGCACAATGAGGAAGGGACTTGGATAACGAAGGACCAAGCCAGAGGCAGAACCGACCATCCAACCATCGATGGCAAAACACCCCTCTCGATGCAGAAGCTCGTCAATACCGGAACTGACCATGCGGCTAGGCTTAAGGCTCGTGGCTAAGGCAACCCGAGTCATGACCTGTAATGCGCAGCGCAGTTAGTGACGAGTGGAGTGTGAAGTTACCTTGGTCTGAACGAGTTCAATGAATGGAGGGCGAGGTAATGAGTAGAGGAGCCTGCTAGGTGATGTCTACCACAGTCTATCTCAGAAGACAAACTGAGACTCGAGGTGGGCTCAACGGGTCTCCAATATCCAGGTGCTGGCCACCAGAGCTCTCGGGATGTATCACTAGAACTATGCTGATATTGCATAGAACTAGCTTAGGGAAAATACATAATACAAGTACAGCATATATATACGGTAGGCCCCTGGTCTGTGCGAGTAAGGTAAGAGATATAAAAGGAAAAAGGAGGCGGGAGTCCGTAGGACGACCATGCTCCGTATAGTCCATCCTGATGATGTGGAACTGCGGGAAGTGGCAGTGTGATCTAAAAGAGGAACGCCATGTGGGCAGAAGTCCAAAGGAATCCTGTATGGAAGCGGAAGAAAAGGGGAAGCTAAATATAGAGCGGAGGTGGGGCGCTGTGTGAGTATATGAGAAAAGGATATCAAAGGAGAAACTATCTGGAGGACAACTCCAGTACGAATACAACTCTGTAGAGTGAGAGATAGAGTCTAAAGAGAAACAAGTAAAGGAGAACAATAGCGAGAGCATAGTGAAGAGTGAAAAAGTGTACCCCCCTAGTAGACCTTAACACAACCTGGGTAACGTAGGACCAGGCAAGGACGTAGATAACGGAGGACCACACCAGGATTTTTAGAAGGTGGAGAAGGGTTGATGTCGTCCTCCACCTCTATATGAAACACCACTCATTCCATATCACCAGTATTTGTATCAGGGGCAGCTTTGCAATCTATCACAATTCCAGTCACTCTTTACCCCCCTGATCATACTGCGTTCAAAATCGTCAACACTAAAGCCCTGATTGACTCAAGCGCCACTGGATGCTTCATCGACTACGCTTTGGTCGCAGCGTGTGAGATCCCCACTTCAAAATTAAAGACTCCCCTGTGGGTGAGCAATGTAGATGTCAGAGAAACCACCCATCTCTGAGACTTCCTTGTTATTGACTGTGGCAAGGACGACATAATCCTAGGGCTCCCGTGGCTCCATGACAACAACCCGGAGATCAACTGGAGTACAGGAAAGGTGCAACTACCCAAGGCGGAACCGACCGACCCAGAGTCCCAAAGTGGTGAAGGAGATCATGCCACCACTATAAACATATTCAATAGGAAATGCCAGGTAACAAAACTCCAACAACAGCGAGTGTGATGGTGAACATGCACGGTTGACTCGGTACTCATTGCCCAAAGGGGGAGGTTACGCTGAAGGTTCCTGAGGTGGACCTGACCACCCAGGAGGAGGAGATTCCCGAACTCTTAAATTGTGAGGAGGATGATAATGAAGAAGAGCACCCCAGGCGCTCCATAAAGAAAACTACAATCTCAACTTCCCTGGCTCAGGAAGCAACGAGAAGCAAGACTCAATTATGACGATGGAGCTCTCTACTTCAAAGACCAGGCTTATGTCCCCGAGGACCACCGACACGACCTCCTCCATGTCTTACATGACTCTCCTGCAGGCAGTCATGGCAGGTATTACCAAACGGTTAACCTCATACAATGTGACTATTGGTGGCCTGGCCTCATGGCATTTGTGTGCCGCTTCATACAGGGCTGCTCAACCTGCCAGGCCAACAAAGTCAATACTCATCCAACTGTTCCCCCGTTGACCCCTCTCCCCATCACCTCCTCCCGTCCCTTCCAATGTCTCTCTGTTGACCTCATTATGGACTTGCCGCCGTTGCATGGATATGATTCAGTCATGGTCATGGTTGACCATGGCCTTACTAAGGAGGTAATTTTCACTCCATGTCACAAGAGCGCTGATGCTGAGGGCGTCGTGCACCTATTCTTCAAGAAAGTCTTCCCACGGTTTGGACTCCACGATAAGATCATCTCAGACCGTGGACCGCAATTCGCCTTGGCCTTCACTCAAGAACTGGCCAGGCATCTTGACTATGATCTGCTCCTTTTTTCCACTTACCATCTGCAAACCGACGGAGAAATGGAATGGGTCAACCAGGAACTCGAGACCTTTTTCCAAGGTGACGCCTCCTGTTGGTCGGACCTCCTTCCAATGGTGGAATACTGTCACAACTCCTCCATCCATTCTGTGATGGGAAAGACTCCTTTTAGCCTAATGTTGGGGTATGAGCTGCATGCCTACCCATGGATCAGAACTACGTTCCTTCCCACCCTTGAGAAACGACTTGGGGATCTCGACAAAGCCCGACTAGAAGCCACTGCTGCACACGAGAAGGCGCAAAGATATATGAAGGAACGTGTAACTTCCAAATTCAAACCCTGGAAAGTGTAACACACAGCACAGTTAGTGATGAGCGGAGCGTGAAGTTACCTTGGCCTGAACGAGTTCAAGGAGTGGAGGGTGAGGTAATGAGTAGAGGAGCCTGCTAGGCGATGTCTTCCACTGTCTATCTCAGAAGACAAACTGAGACTCAAGGTGGGCTCAATAGGTCTCCGATATCCACATGCTAGCCACTGGAGCTCTTGGGAAGTATTACTAGAACTATGCTGATATTGCGTAGAACTAGCTTAGGGAAAATACAGGCTAGAAGTACAGAGTTTATATATGGTAGGCCCCAGGTCCGTGCAAGTAAGGTAAGTAATATAAAAGGAAAGAGGAGGTGGGAGTCTAAAGGACAACCGTACTCCTTATAGTCCATCCCGATAATGCAGAACTGCAGGATGTGGCAGTGTGATCTAAAAGAGGAATGCCTTATGGGCGGAAGTCCGAAGGAATTCCGTATGGAAGTGGAACGAAAGGAAGAGGCTAAATATAGAGCAGAGGCAGGGCGCTGTGTGAGTACGTAAGAAAAGGATATAAAAGGAGAAACTATCTGGAGGACAACTCCAGTACGAATACAACTCCATAGAGTGAGAGATAGAGTCTAAAGAGAAACAAGTAGAGAAGAACAAGAGCGTAAGGGTAGTGAAGATGGAAAAAGTGTACCCCCCTAGTAGACCGTAACAGAAAGTCGGAGATAAGGTATGGCTTGAGGGCTGCAACCTGAGACTCTGCTACCCCTCAAAGAAACTCACTCCTTGATGGAAAGGCCCATTCAAGATTTCATAAGTCATATTGCCTGTATCTTACAAGCTCCACCTCCCACGAACGTGGAAAATTCACAATGCCTTCCACACCTCCCTTCTCACCCCATATAGGACTACCGCGGAACACAGGGATAACTTCATCCCGCTTCCGCCGGAAGTTATAGACGGAGAAGAGGAATTTGAAATTGATCAGATCTTAGCCCATCGGGGCTCCGCTTGACACTGCCATTACCTCATCTCGTGGAAAGGATACCCGTCCTCCGAGAACACCTGGGAACCAGAGTTCAACCTGGGACATGCCACCGATCTCCTCAAGGAATATAAGGCAAGGAATCCCCTCGCTTTTCCTTCATAACCACTGCATACCACTCTTGTCGTTCTAAGTGTTGAGCCCTAGCTCCACTATATGTCGTCAATTGCGTCCTCCTATGTCCACGTTATCCCGGCCAACATCCCTATCCGAATTCACCATCTCCCAACCTGCTCTCGCCAGATCTTGTACTGTGCCGTCATCGAGAACGCCACCACCTCCATCGCACTACCCTCCATTCCCGCTTACCAGGATGTTCCAATACTCAGATCCTTGGTCAGCATATTCCATACCTATGCCACCTCCTGCACTCTCCATGCCCAGCTATTTCTAGATGGGACCTTGCCTGTCTACACTGCTGCCATGAAACAATCCATCCATGAGTCTCGAGACACGATTCTCGACGCACTCCACGACCATGGATTCGATGACGTCTTTTGGGGACTCCCTAGACCCCTCTTCATGCATATTCTTCGACCGATACTTAACACACTCCCCTCCAACTTACAACGATACTACTTCAACGATGACGAGAATCACCCATGGGATCAGGACACTTGGGCCTTGGATGAGGTTGATGGATCTAGCAGAAGGGAGGATGGAGATAGTGATGCAGGGTCAGCCTCAACTGATCGAACCGCCTCCTACACCCCCATTCCTGTGCCACCTCCACCAACCCCAGCTGATGGCTCTACTACCGCAGGACCAGCTGATGGCGGCAATGGAGGAATTAGTGGTGATACTCGCCCCCGAAGTCTTTCAGAACTCCCTGTGTCCTCTGACGAGGTTCGAAACTTCCTCGCCACAATCCCCCTTCTCAGAGCCATTACACCACCACCTGACAACATCGTTTTCCCTACCCATGGACATCCTGTCTCACTGTCCCCTGCAACAAGTTCTTGTAAACTCAAGCAAGCTAAGGCAACACTTCGGTTCGGACTCCCATCTTCTGTCGCACGAGCTGTGGGAAGCCCTGCTAAAAGACTGTGCAACTGCTCGTGCACAGATACACCCTATCCCACCTCCGGTAGATATAACAAGGACGCTGCAGCATTGCCCTCACCGACTCCTGGGTCCTCCCAAAACCCAATAGACATCAACACCATCATCCTTCCTCCTTGCTGTACCCTTGCCCACTGTTTCACCTGTTGGGAATTTGGTCACCTTCACCCTGATTGTCCTCGCTACCAGTGTCCATTCTGCCTCACCACAGCACCCGGACATATCCAAACTTTCTGTCCATGCTGCCATTGCCCTGTCTGCAGGGAACTCAGACATTGTGAGGAGAACTGCATAGTTTGTCGCAACCCCCAGGACAACTATGACCCAACTGACTATGAGGTAAACGAGGGGGACTGCGACTAAAGGAGTGGTCTTGCAGGTGCTTCGACCGTAAGTGGGGGGTAATGTTATGGTCTACTAGGGGGGTACTCTTTTTCACTATCCATTATGCTTGAGCAGCTATGCTACTCTACTTGTTTCTCTTCAGACTCTACCTCTTACTCTATGGAGTTGTATTCATACTGGAGTTGTCCTCCAGATAGTTTCTCCTTTTATATCCATTTCTCACGTACTCACACGGCACCTCGCCTCCACTCTATATTTAGCCTTTTTCTTCTGTTCCACTTCCATATGGGATTCCTTTGGACTTCCGCCCATATGACATTCCTCTTTTAGATCACACTGCCACATCCTGCAGTTCTGCATTATCAGGATGGACTATAAGGAGTACGGTCGTCCTTTGGACTCCCGCCTCCTCTTTCCTTTTATATCACTTACCTTACTCGCATGGACCAGGGGCCTACCATATATAAACTCTGTACTTCTAGCCTGTATATTCCCAAGCTAGTTCTATGCAATATCAGCATAGTTCTAGTGATACTTCCCAAGAGCTCCAGCGGCTAGCACCTGGATATCGGAGACCTGTTGAGCCCACCTCGAGTCTCAGTTTGTCTTCTGAGATAGACAGTGGAAGACATCGCCTAGCAGGCTCCTCTACTCATTACCTCACCCTCCACTCATTGAACTCGTTCAGACCAAGGTAACTTCACACTTCGCTTGTCACTAACTGCGCTGCGTGTTACAGTAGAATAGTCTGTATTGCTATGTAACCTACTCTACATTCTCATTGTCCTTGTCATTATCCTCATCTTCTCCTTCGTGTGCACCACCCAAAAACTGAAAAGCTCTAAGCCTGGGCTTCTCTACTGCAAAGAACTGTTCCTGGCCTTTCTCAACTACCATGCCAGGTTCGTTGTATGGAATCATGGCCACAACGCTCAAAATATCATGTATGCTGACAACCAACACTGCTTCAGTTGATTCACAAATGGCTACTGTCCCATAAGAGAGTCCTAGTATGTCAGGGTCAGGTACCGAGAAGGGCCACACAAGGGCTACATCAGCAAATGTATAGTTGTCCTCGTTGCCTACTGTAAGTCTGGTGAAGTAAAGGACTTCTCCAAACATTGTTATGCTTGGTCTGGGTAGGAACGAGCATAGCCTTTGAATGATCAAGAGACAAGAGCGTTGAGTCTAAAGTACGACAAGGACTTTTAGAACAAAGGATTGAAGATCAAGGGTACTTGTGGGGGCATCCTCACAAGGATCATGTAACGCTCGCCCATGAAGAAGGCCCTGAATTCCGACACTACTTGAAATTTTACTACACTTTACTTTCCTAATCATTGCTAATCTATTACAGAAATACCGAACATACACCAATATATTGTCAAACAGCAATCACGTGACCTTCGTCACATGATCTAGTCACATGCCATCATGTGACCCCAATCACATGATCTTATCTCTTATCTCGGCTATGCACCTCATAGCGATCACATAGCATTCTTATCATCGCCTCATGCTTTTCCTCTTGACTCACTTTCCCTTATCAGCCAATAGCAATAACTGCTCTTATCTAGAGCCTATAGCATAAGTATCTCTTATCTCTCTTATCGCCTCATGGTACCCAGTGATCATACTATTTACTACTTATGGTCAGTATAGCCTCTAGCATAGCATGGTCTGTGCACGGTCTCCCTTAGTATATATAGTCATACTTATAGTAGTACAGTCCTTAGTCTTATTCACCTTTTGTTATTTCCTCTTGAAGTCCCTCCTAGGGCATTATCTTGCCATTGCTATAAATCCTCTGTTGTCTAGGATCACATATCCTACAGACTCGATACCAAGTTCCTTCATAAGGTATAGCTGGAACAAGGGTCGTTACATTGAAGACTCAAGGGTCGTTACAGATCAAGGGGACTGGGCTAAGACCAGTAGTTCAAGGGTTCAAGGGGGGGGCTGGGCTAGGACCAGTGGAGAGTGAAGCAAGAGTACTAGATTGTACACAGTACAAGAAGACAAAGGAGCTCAAGCATGGGGAAATGCTAGAGCAGTATCTATGACTTATATATATTGGATATACAAGTGTTAAGGGTAGGCATAGAAAGGAATAGAAACAGATGGAAGGAATGATGACTAAGTAAGTGGATGCCATTGGAATGCTGGCAGAATAAACATGTGTGAGGAATGTGTCATCATAGAAGAAAGAAAGAAAAGTCTGCGAAGAGTAGACGAGATGCGCATTGGTACAAAACGAGAAAGAAAAAGAAAGAATCATAACAAACATGATGGTGTCGAGTAAACAAAACTTATATGATAAGTATGGCATAGATCAAATGAGAATAGACTTACTTTTATCATATGTGCGACTCGTATGCTGCCATGTGAGTGTAAATTCTCTCTCCATGCACTGCAAGCTATTTGACCATTAGGTAATTGAAGCTGTGCCCAATGTTTGATTTTTGGAGGAACGAGACAAGTCAAGAAGGCCCCAATTGCATGTCCTGTGCCATGTGGTGGAAGGACAGGGACCTTGTCTCATTTGTGGAGGAGTACATAGCCATCCCCTAAGTCAACGGAACCACTTGGAAGGTGGGTGAGTGAGTTGTCAAGTCCTGGGACTGCCGCAAGTAGAGCATTCATGCAAGCACATCGGAGACCTTCCTTGGCAAAATTCACGAGATAATTTGATGGTTGGCAAATCTCCTGCTTGAGATTTCCAATGGTTCACTCCATGGTCCATTGCACTGTGCAAATACTTGGCCCTTTTTGAAAGGTTTGAGAAGCGAGATGTAGCACTTGATGTACACATGGTTGGATAAAATGTAGGTGATCATTCCGACATTGATAATAGAGTTCTTTGAACTTGCATTCCCAGGAAGCAAGCAAGACCCATGCTTCCATGACATCTTCTTGTCGAAGTGTGTGCTAATCAATTGGAAACCTCTCACAAGCTTGCAAAGATTTCTCCAGTAGTGCTCTGGAAGAAGGTCACAAAGGAGCCCAGAAGTAAGGCTGAATGTATACAAATGGAACTCCCAAGTCTTGTAATCTGTGTTCTTCTGCTCTGCAATATTATGAGGCTTTGCATCGAATGATCCAGGTAGGTATTGTCCAGCTTCCTCGTCTATGCATCCATGTTCTTGCCAGACTGCATCTTCACAAAGAACAGCCCAATCCCAGGTTGCGAGATTGTCAGTTGGAGCACACACAATCGTCCCACACCAGAGTGTAATCAGAAGTTCTGAGAGATTTCCTGCAAGGTGCATGATATCAGTTATCATGTAAAGGGGGACACCTAGGGAATGAGTGCAGCTAAGACCGAGAATGAGCGGAGGCCTTGTCACCCCTGTTTCAGTGCAGCATGACTCAAATTGACACTGATTTGGGGCAGAGAGAACATGGAAGAGGTTGTTCGAATATGCTTGGTCACCAGCCAGAGGAGGTGCAGCAGATGAGATATCTGGGTGGTTTGTACTTTCGCAGGAATTATCAGGAAGAAGGAGCACTGGGTAGTAATGGGATTGTGAATCTTTGTGTCGTCCTCAAATGCCACAATATAGTTGGCAACCGTTCTTGCTGCAGTGTCCAATAAGGCCATCCCAGTGTACCATTCCTGGTTCATCTGCAGTAGTGAAAAGCAGGTAGAGGTCTGAATGGAAGAGAACATTGCAGGAGGCATCCCATATCTTGAGGCCCTCCTTTTGCAGGATGGACAGATGATGCATGCCAACAACAAGGAATGAATCTATATTTTTCGGCTTCTTTGGTCCCGGGATGAATCTGCCAGGTAGAACATGTACCTTATAGTATCGTCAATTTGGAGGAAGGTTGACAATGATCCAAAGATACAACCAGCAATCAGAGTCTTTGTCTTCATACAGCTGAGCACCATCAATAGAAGTTGTTAGGACGATGTCATGCTCTTTAATATCGCCATCAAGAACTGGGCCAAGATAGTCCCAATCCATTGCAATATCTTCGATAGTGGATATTCGTCCAGTATCTTGAACTTCATTGAGAACTTGTTGAGTTCAATTATACAAATACTTCATTTGTCATGCGCTTGAAGGATCTCGATAGAGGGATTGAAGCTGTGGGCCGAGAGGAATTGTCATGAAGGTTTTTGCAGCAACCTTGACTTGACCGTTTGTCACTTGTAGTCTTGCTTTATTCCAGCAAGACTTTCCACAAACAGGGCAGTTCTTAAGCTCCTTGAATGGGCCAGTAAAACCAACACACGAATTGGGACACATATTGTGTTTGAGAGGTTCAATTCCTGTATATGTGGTAATCAAGTTCTCAACTGCTTGAAAGAAGAGTAGATTTGCATCATGTGTAGGGGGGAAGTTATGTCATGTCGATTGAATTACGTGAATATAAGCATTTTGTGAGGCATGCTCCAGGACTAGGTAGACACAGATGCTATGTCGAACACCAGGATCATTGATCTCGATTTGGGTTTGTGGGGGGTTTTGAAGGCGTGTAAGCATTCAGTCATTTGTATGTGCAATGGGATCTGTGAGAGCTGCATTACGAATGACATCTATAGAGTCTAGAGTCTTGCGTAGCTTGGGGAGTACAGTAACTTGAGAGAGCCAATTGATATCAATCTGTGGCGGCAGCCTTCTGTTGTAACGAATACGGTGTGCACGATCAAGGCCAATGTCTGGATGTACTTGATCAGGTGGTTGCCCTGGGGTAGGAGAGCGTCAAAGGGGGCCTGGATCCTGTCTGGGGACTTCCTCTAGGACAATCTGTTGCAGATCTAGTTTGATATTGGCTCCCGGAGGTATAAGAGGTGATGGGGAACGATCGGGAGGAAGTGATGGAAAGCGGTCTAAGTCGGGAGAGGGAGAGTGTTGTTGATCCAGGATTGCCTGGTTGGCATCATTGTGTATGGGCTGGTGAAGAGATAAGTAACGCAAATAGGCTAAGAAACAAGCGTAACTCACTGGTGCTGCACCAGCATCTGTTGGACTCGAGTGCACTTTCTTTTGCCAGCACGAGATCCCTCCTCTTGGGTTTCTCTGGCTCTCTTGGCAAGTGCTCATTCTGTCACAGCTCGGCACGCACTGTGAGATAAACCAGAGCTGGGACCTGGTTGAGGTTGTTCTGATTGGGACGGAATACTGCGACGGTGTACAAGGATAGCATGGGCGCCATCTAGTGTCAAACCCTTTGTAGCTATAATCTTGTTCCGCTCCTTGTCTGGGGCTTCTGCAAGATGATGATAAAATGTTTGTTCGGCAAGGAGGTGGGGCTGTTCATTGCAGTATTTTCAACAGGTGCATACCCACTTTTTCTCTGGTTGAGAGGACGAAGACGGCTGGGGTGGCATAGTTAAACTTGTTGTATTAGGAAGTGGTATCTTTGCCTTGTGATGATAGTGCTCTCACGAGGTGGTGTGATGCTCGCACACTTGCAGTCCCAGTCAGTGTTATCAAAGGCAATTGTGTCACTTGTGTCGATTTTTATTATCACTACACATCACAATGATATTGTACATATAGATTTTTGCTATCAGGTCATACTGAGTCAGACTTAGCCGAGATGGTTGATACGAGGTCCTTTGTGACCCTACTGGGCCATACCCAGTTTTCACTGGGCTTCATACATGGTCAACAAATATAGTATCAAGAAATATTTCAAGTTTTGTCTGCTTTTTCCAACCAAACTTGAAGTTTTGGTCAGTTTCAGTTGTTTAAACCAGGTTTAAACTTCAAGTGTGGCACACGAGCGAAATTGGATAATTTACTTCAAGTTAAAATACACATTTAGCTAAGTACTAAATTCCACCAAACACATCATGTTTGACCTTTTTAGTATTAGTGGCGATGCAGCTTATCGCGAGAAGACGATCACGATGAGTCACTGGTTCGAGAAGTAATTCAAAGGGCTCGATGCAATGCGCAGCGCAGTTAGTGACAAGCAAAGCATGAAGTTACCTTGATCTGAACGAGTTCAACGAGTGGAGGATGAGGTAATGAGTAGAGGAGCCTGCTAGGGCGATGTCTACCACAGTCTATCTCAGAAGATGAACTGAGACTTGAGGTGGGCTCAACGGGTCTCTGATATCCAGGTGCTAGCCACTGGAGCTCTTGGAAAGTATCACTAGAACTATGCTGATATTGCGTAGAACTAGCTTAGGGAAAATACATGATAAAAGTACAGAGAATATATACGGTAGGCCCCTAGTCCATGCAAGTAAGGTAAGTGATATAAAATGAACAAGGAGGCGGGAGTCCAAAGGATGACCATACCCCTTATAGTCCATCCCGATAATGCAGAACTGCGGGATGTGGCAGTGTGATCTAAAAGAGGAATGCTGCACAGGTGGAAGTCCGAAGGAATCCCATACGGAAGCGGAACAGAAGGAAGTAGCTAAATATAAAGCGGAGGCGGGGCGCTGTGTGAGTATATAAGAAAAGGATATAAAAGGAGAAACTATCTGGAGGATGACTCCAGTATGAATACAACTCCATAGAGTAAGAGATAGAGTCTAAAGAGAAACAAGTAAAGCAGCATGGCTGCCCAAGCGTTGAAATGACCAAACCCACCAAAGAGTCTAGTGTTTGAGAACTAGAGTACTAGGGGTAGTCAAGCGAGATGGTAGTTTGGGAAAACTCCAGGAGAACAAGACTGGGGTGTCTTGGTCTACTGGTTCTAGTATTTATACTACTAATGCATGCGCACGGACCAAGCTGTGTGTGATAAGAGGTACATATGCTATTGGCTATGGCTGTACATAAGATAAGAGCTATTAGTGCCATAGGACGATAAGCATACCTGTGCTATGATGTCATAGATAAGATCATGTGACTAGTCATGTGACATACCATGTGTTTGTCTAGAGTGTATATCTATGTGGATTGATATTGTGGGAAAGTAATGGCTTGCGTGGGAAAGTAAGCAAGTGGAGCATTAGGATAAGAACTGTAGTGTGTCTGTAGTGGATGCGACACTTGTGTCTTTTCTGATCGAAACAAGGCCTAGAAAAATAGAGAAAAATAGGGGAAAAATAGGGAATGTAACAAGCATAGTGAAGATGGAAAAAGTGTACCCCCCTAGTAGACCGTAACATTACCCCCCGTTTATGGTCGAAGCATCTGCAAGACCACCCCTTTAGTCACAGTCTCCCTCATTTACCTCGTAGTCGGTGGGATTGTAGTCGTCTTGGGGGTTGCAATGGATGACACAGTTTTCTTCGCAATGCCCAAGTTCCCTGCAGATGGGGCAGCGATGGCGAGGGCAAAAGGTTTGGATGTGCCTGTTACGGTCTACTATGGGGGTACTCTTTTTCCTTAATCATTATGCTTGGGCAGCTACGCTGCTTTACTTGTTTCTCTTTAGACTCAATCTCTTACTCTACAGAGTTGTATTCGTACTGGAGTCGTCCTCCAGATAGTTTCTCCTTTTATATCCATTTCTTACATAGTCACACGGCGCCCTGCCTCTGCTCTATATTTAGCTTCTTCCTTTCATTCCGCTTCCGTATGGGATTCCTTCAGACTTCCACCTGTATGGGGTTTCCCTTTTAGATCACACTACCACATCCCGCAGTTCCACATTATCGGGATGGACTATATGGAGCATGGTCATCCTTTGGACTCCTGCCTCCTTCTTCCTATTATATCACTTACCTTACTCACACGGACCAGGGGCCTACCATATATAAACTCTGTACTTCTAGCCTGTATATTCCCAAGCTAATTCTATGCAATATCAGCATAGTTCTAGAAATACTTCCCGAGAGCTCCAGCGGCTAGCACCTGGATATCGGAGACCATTGAGCCCACCTCAAGTCTCAGTTCGTCTTTTGAGATAGACTGTGGTAGACATCGCCTAGCAGGCTCCTCTATTCGTTACCTCATCCTCCTGTCGTAAACTTGTGCAGACCAAGGTAACTTCATACTCCGCTCGTCACTAACTGTGCTGCGTGTTACAAAAGAACTAGCTTCTCCCCTTGTCCCTACCTTTGTGTAGAGAACACACCCCACCGCCAACATTTCCTGATTCAGTCTATTTGGAGATTCCTCTAGCCCAGAGCCAGGTCCTTCTGCTCTGCTCCCTCCATTGACACCTCCTAGTGCTAACCCTTCCCCTCTCCCATGCATCCACGAACTACCTCTCGGACATGTCTTCTTTGTACCCCTCCCTGATCGCTTTTCCTCCCCTGAGGCAAAGGCGACTTACAGACAAAGGCGACGAGACTTAGCCAAGGTAAACAGGAGATGAGGAAGAGCAACCGACTATCTTGAGCTGGACTATCAACTGACACCAATTCCGTTGGCGACCCTGTTAACACCTGTAACGTGCAGTGCAGTTAGTGATGAGCAGAGCGTGAAGTTACCTTGGCCTGAACGAGTTCAATCAAGTAGAGGGCGAGGTAATGAGTAGAGGAGCCTGCTAGGCAATGTCTACCACTGTCTATCTCAGAAGATGAACTGAGACTCAAGGTGGGCTTGACGGGTCTCCAATATCCAGGTGCTTGCCACTGGAGCTCTCGGAAAGTATTTCTAGAACTATGCTGATATTGCATAGGATTAGCTTAGGAGAATACAGAATAAAAGTACAGAGTATATATACAGTAGGCCCCTGGTCCGTGCGAGTAAGGTAAGTGATATAAAGGGAAAGAGGAGGCAGGAGTCTGAAGGACAACAGTGCTCCATATAGTCCATTCCGATAATGCAGAACTGCGGGATGTGGCAGTGTGATCTAAAAGAGCAACCCCATGCAGGCGGAAGTCCGAAGGAATCCCATATGGAAGCGGAATGGAAGGAAGAGGCTAAATATAGAGTGGAGGCAGGGTGCCGTGTGAGTACGTAAGAAATGGATATAAAAGGAGAAACTATCTGGAGGACAACTCCAGTACGAATACAACTCCGTAGAGTAAGAGATAGAGTCTAAAGAGAAACAAGTAAAGCAGCATAGCTGCCCAAGCGTAATGAAGGCAGAAAAAGAGTACCCCCCTAGTAGACCGTAACATTACCCCCCGTTTACGGTCGAAGCACCTGTGAGACTACCCCTTTAGTTGCAGTCCCCCTCGTTTACCTTGTAGTCAGTGGGGTCATAGTCGTCCTGGGGGTTGCGATGAACGACACAATTCTCCTTGCAATGTCCCAGTTGTTACATTTCCCTATTTTTCCCTATTTTTCTAGGCCTTATTTCAGTCAGAAAAGACACAAGTGTCGCATCCACTACAGACACACTACACTTCTTATCCTAATGCTCCACTTGCTTACTTTCGCCACGCAGGCCACTACTCTCCCACGATATTGATCCACATGGATACACGCTCTAGACAAACACATGGTATGTCACATGACTAGTCATGTGACCCAATCTATGACATCATAGCACAGGTATGCTTATCGTCCTATAGCACTAATAGCTCTTATCCTATGTACAGCCATAGCCAATAGCATATGTATCTCTTATCAAGCACAGCTTGGTCTGTGCGCATGTATTAGTAGTATAAATACTAGAACCAGTAGACCAAAACACCCCAGTCTTGTTCTCCTGGAGTTTTCCCAAACTACCATCACACTTGACCACCCCTAGTACTCGTGTTCTCAAACACTAGACCCTTTGGTGGGTTTGGTCGTTTCACCAGTTCCCCACAGATGGGGCAGCAACAGCGAGGGCAGAAGGTTTGGATGTGCCCTGGCACTGTGGTGAGACAGAATGGACATTGATAGCGAGGACAATCCGGGCGAAGGTGCCTGAATGCTCAGCATGTGAAGCAGCGAGCGAGGGTGCAAAGAGGAGAAAGGATGATGGAGTCCACATCTATTGGGTTTTGGGAGGAACCAGGTGTCGGCAAGGGCGATGCCGCAGTGTCCTTGTTATATCTTCTGGAAGTGGGATAGGGTGTATCTGCATGTGGGCAGTTGCACAGTCTTTTAGTAGAGCCTCCCACAGCTCGTGTGGCAGAAGACAGGAGTCTGAACCGAAGTGTTGCATTAGCCCGTTTGAGCTTACGAGAACCTGCTCTGAGGGATGGTGAGACAGGGTGCTCTCGGGTAGGGAGAATGAAGTTGTTGGGTGGTGGAGTGGTAGCTCCGAGAAGGGGAATTGTGGCAAGGAAGTTTCTAACCTCGTCAGAGGACACGGGGAGTTCTGAAAGACTTCGGGGGGGAGTATCACTGCTAACTCCTCCATCACTGCCATCAGTTGGTCCTGCAGTAGGAGCGTGAGAGGCCAGGGTTGGTGGAGGTGGCATGGGGATGGGGGTGCAGGAGGCGGTTCAATCAGTTGAGGTGGACCCTGTGTTACTACCTCCATCCTGCCCTCTCCTAGATCTGTCAACCTCATCCGGGGCCCAAGTGTCCCAATCCCATGGGTGATTCTTGTCATCGTCGAAATAGTATCGTCGTAGGTTGGTGGGGAGTGTGTTAAGTATCGGTTGAAGAATGTGGGCAAAGAGGGGTCTGGGGAGTCCCCAAAAGATGTCATCGAATCCATGGTCATGGAGTGCATCGAGAATCGCGTCTCATGACTCATGGATGGACTGTTCCATGGCAGCAGTGTAGACTAGCAGGGTCCCATCTGGAAATAGCTGGGTGTGGAGAGTATGGGAGGTGGCGTAGGTATGGAATATGCTGACCAAGGATCTGAGTACTGGAATGTCCCAGTAAGTGGGAATGGAGGGTAAAGTGATGGAAGCAGTGGCGTTCTCGATAATGGCACAGTACAAGATCCGACGGGAGCAGGTTGGGAGTAGATGGATGCAGACAGGGATGTCGGCCGGGATAACGTGGACATAGGAGGATGCGATAGACAACATATAGTGGAGCTAGGGCTCGACACTTAGACTGATGAGAGTGGTATGCAATGGTTATGGAGGAAAAGCGAGGGGATCCCTCACCTTATATTTCTCTAGAAGGTCAGTGGCATGTCCCAAGTTGGACTTGGGTTCCCAGGTGTTTTTGGAGGACAGGTATTGTTACGCTTGGTCCGGGTAGGAATGAGCATAGCCTTTGAATGATCAAGGGGCAAGAGCATTGAGTCAAAAGTACGACGAGGACTTATAGAACGGAGGGTCGAAGGTCAATAGTACTTGTGGGGACGTCCACACAAGGGTCAAGGAGACTGGGCTGAGACCAGTAGTTCAAAGGTTCAAGAGAGCTGGGCTGGAACCAGCGGAGGGCGAGGCAAGAGCAAATAGATTGTATGTGGTACAAGAAGACAAAGGAGCTCAAGTGTGGGGAAATGCTAGAGCAGTATCTATGACTTATATATGTTGGATATACAAGTGTTAAGGGTAGGCATAGAAAAGAATAGAACAGGTGGAAGAGATAATGACTAAGTAAGTGGAGACCATCGGGATGCCGGTGGGAAGAACACGTAAGAGGAATGTGTCATCATAAAAGAAAGAAAAGATAAGTCCGCGGAGAGTAAACGAGATGCGTCATTGATACAAAACAAAAGGGAAAAGGAGAGAATCATAACAGGTATCCTTTCCATGAAATGAGGTAGTGGTGGCGTCTGGCGGAGCCCCAATGGGCTAAGATCTGTTCAATTTCAAATTCCTCTTCTCCGTCTGTAATGTCCGGTGGAAGTGGGATGAAGTTGTCCCTGTGTTCCGCAGTTGTCCTATATGGGTTGAGAAGGGAGGCGTGGAAGGTGTTATGAATCTTCCACGTTTGTGGGAGCCGGAGTTTGTATGATACCAGCGATATGACTTGGGTAATCTCGAATGGGCCTTCCCGTCAAGGGGCGAGTTTCTTAGAGGGGTAGCAGAGTCTCAGGTTGCGCCCCTTGAGCCACACCTTATCTCTGACTTTCCAAGGTTTAAACTTTGAGGTTATGCATTCCCTCATGTATCTTTGTGCCTTCTCGTGCACAGCAGTGGCTTCCAGTCGGGCTTCATCAAGGTCCCTGAGTTGTTTCTCAAGGGTGGGAAGGAACGTAGTTCCGATCCATGGGTAGGCGCGTGGCTTGTACCCCATCATTAGGCTAAAAGGAGTCTTTCCCATCACGGAATGGACGGAAGAATTGTGACAATACTCCACCATTGGAAGGAGATCCGACCAATGGGAGGCATCACCTTGGCAAAAGATCAGAAGATAAGTCTCGAGTTCCTGGTTGACCCGTTCTGTTTCTCTGTCGGTTTGCAGATGGTAAGCGGAGGAAAGGAGCGGATCATAGTCAAGAAGCCTGGCCAGTTCTTGAGCGAAGGCCAAGGCAAATTGCGGACCACAGTCTGAGATAATCTTGTTGTGGAGTCCAAACCATGGGAAGACTTTTTCAAAAAAGAATTGCGCGACGCCCTCGGCATCCACACTCTTGTGACATGGAGTGAAAATCACCCCCTTAGTAAGGCCATGGTGGACCACGACCATGACAGAATCATATCCATGCGACGGTGGCAAGTCCGTAATGAGGTCGACAGAGAGACATTGGAAAGGTCTGGAGGAGGCAACAGGGAGAGGGGTCAACGGGGGAACGGTTGGATGGGTGTTGACTTTGTTGGCCTGGCAGATTGCACACCTTGAATGAAGCGGCACACAAATGCAGTGAAGCCAGGCCACCAATAGTCTCGTTGGACGAGGTTAACCATTCAGTAATACCCGCCATGACCGCCTGCAGGCAAGTCATGTAAGACATGGAGTAGGTTGCGTTGGTGATCTTCAGGTACATAGGCCTGGTCCTTAAAATAAAGAATGCCGTCATCGTATCGCCAGTCAGGAATGGAGGAGCAGGGAATTTCCGATGCACCCTTGTGAAGTGATCACAGTTGGGCGATGACAAACGGGTTGGAGGAGGATGACTTCTCAATAGAAGTCTGGATGTCTGTGTCAAGTTGTTTAATAAAAAGCTCTACCGGCAGTAGGGAGACAGCAGCGTTGTCATTTGCTGTTTCCATGTTGTCCTTATGCAAGAGCGCGTCCGTGGGGCCCATGTGAATCCCCAGAGTATGCTGAAACAGGAGGTTGTAGTCCTGCAGTGTCAATATCCATCTAGCTTGCCGCTGAGATAGCTTCCTTGGGTCCTTGAAATAGCACAGATTCTTGTGGTCTGTGAGCACAGTGACGGGCTGGTTGGTTCCGGTGAGGTAATGCCACCATTCTTCTAGCCTGCATATAACTGCTAGAAGTTCCTGATCATAGATATTGTAGTTGCGTTCTGCTGAGGAGAACGTCTTTGATATGTAGCAGCTAGGATGCAGGTCTCCATTGCCATCCTTCTGCATTAATATGCCCCTGCTTGCTGTAAGCGAGGCATCTGTCATTACATAAAACAGTTTTGAGGTATCCAGCATTCTTAGTACTGGTTCAGTGGTGAAGGCCTTTCAGAGGAGGTCAAAAGCTTTCTGTTGCTTGTGCATCTAGGACCATGGCTGCCCTTTCTTTGTCAAATCCAAGATCAGTCGCACGATGTCAGAGAAGTTTGGAATAAACTTGTGGTAGAAGTTGCAGAATCCGATGAACAAATGGACTGCATAAACTGACTTCGGGGGTTCCCAGGTTGCGATCGCCAAGAGCTTGGTAGGGTCCATCTTGATGACCCCTTCACGAATGACCATACCAAGGAATTCTACTTCCAGGGCATCGAATGTACACTTTTCCAATTTGAGGCCAAGCCGATTATCTCTGAATCGCTCCAATACTCGCCTTGTCCTATCGTGATGTTCCTTGAGATCCATGGAGTGGATCAACATATCATCCATGAAGATGATCAACCATCCTTCCACCACCATATCCTTAAAAATAAAGTCCATGAATGACTGGAATGTCACCAGACTGTTGCAAAGGCCAAAGAACATAACAAGAGGCTTGAAGAGGCCGAAGGGTGTAATGAACGCCGCCTTCCAGGCATCTTTAGTCTTGATCCAGATGTTGTTATATCCCCAGCAAATATCCATCTTCGTGAAGTAGCGAGAACCTTTGAGCTTATCCATCAGATCTCCAATGAGCAGGAGAGGGTATGCGTTCTTGATGGTATGCTCGTTGAGGTAACAGTAGTCCTGGCATGATCTCAGGTTACCATCTTTTTTAGAGACAAAGAAGAATGGAGAGGCCTGGGGAGAGTTTGATGGGCATATACATCCAGCCTTTAGTTGTTCTTATATAAATTCTTGGCATGCCTCTCGCTTCTTAGGGTTGAGCAGATATGCCTTTGTGACTCATGGGTTGAAAGTGTCATTTAGATCAATGCTGTGATTGAATGACCGATATGGTGGAAGGGGACCATTGTCCTTCTTTTGGAAGACGTCCTTAAAATCTCCAAACTCCTGCAGAAGTTGAGCCTTGGTTTTCGTTGCTTCATGAGCCAGGGAAGTCAGAGTCATAGTTTTCCTTATGGAGGGCCTGGGGTGCTCCCCTTCATCATCATCCTCCTCACATTCTAAGAGTCCGGGAACTTCCTCCTCCTGGGTGGTTGGGTCCACCTCAGGAACCTTCAGCATAACCTCCCCCTTTCGGGCAGTGAGTACCGAGTCAACCATGCATGTCCACCATCGCACTCACCGTTGTCGGAGTTTTGTTACCTGGCATTTCCTATTGAATATGTTTATAGTGGCGGCATGATCTTCTTCGCCACTTTGGACTTCCGGGTTGGTCGGTTCCACCTCGGCTAGTCGCACCTTTCCTGTACTCCAGTTGATCTCCAGGTTGTTGTTGCGGAGCCAAGGGAGCCCTAGGATTACGTCATCCTTGCCACAGTCAATAACAAGGAAGTCTCGGAGATGGGTGGTTTCTCCAACTTTCATCAAGATCGTTGCCTTCTTTCATATAAGGCCGTTATGGTTAGGCATACCATCTACATTGCTTGCCTGCAGGGGAGTCTTTAATTTGAAAGTGGGGATCCCACACGCTGTGACCAAAGCGTAGTTGATGAAGCATTCGGTGGTGCCTGAGTCAATTAGGGCTTTAGTGTCAACGATTTTGAATGCAGTACGATCAGGGGGGTAAAGAGTGACTGGAATCGTGATTGATTGTGAAGCTGCCCCTGATACAAATACTGGTGATATGGAATGAGTGGTGGTTTCATATAGAGGTGGAGGATGATATTGACCCTTCTCCACCTTTCAAAAATCCTAGTGTGGTCCTATGTTATCCACATCCTTGCCTGGTTCTACATTACCCAGGTCATGACTTGGGTTGCCTAAGCTGCAAGCCTTAAGCCTAGCTGCATGGTCGGTTCCGGTATTGGTAAGCTTTTTCATCAAGAGGGACATTTTGCCATCGATGGTTGGACAGTCGGTTCCATCTCTGGCTTGGTCCTTCGTTATCCAAGTCCCTTCCTCATTGTGCACAGCCCATCATGCTACCTTTTTTAATTCTAATTTGACTGTGTTGATATGGGCCGACTCTTGCCTAGAGGGTTGCAGTCCAAACCCCATGTCATGACCCCTGACGTGTTGGTGGTCCCTGGTTATTCCACCTCGGGTTGCTTTTTCCCCCACCATCTGTGACTGGGGTACATCCTTCAGGTACATGCCTGAGTCATCCTTAAGGCTTTCCTCCCAGGTAGCCTCTCAGAGGTCCACTGGTGTGAGAGTGGAAAATCTGTTTGACCATACGGACTGGGCTCCGCAGTCCACCTTGATCCCTACTTTTTGGCACTCTTGGTATGAGGCTGAATGTACCACAGCCATGGCTTGGTAACCTTCCTCTTCTGTGTCAGGATCCATCGAGTCCTTGAACACAGTCTTGAGGATCTTAATAGCAGCACCCTGGTCCTTCCTTGGTAGACTCTCAATATAGTCTTGGACCTCATTACCCTCCCACCTAGTTGCATCATCAAAGCTGTCATTGGTGGATATAGCTCTTGTGCTTTGCGACTGTTGTTGTTGGGGTGTGCAATATTTTTGCGACGAGCAGGGCATATGACAGAATTGTGTCTGGTCAGTTCCGGATCAGGAGTGGTTGGTGGACCTACAACCAACCTGGTGGCACACGAAACACTTGTTGCTCTTCATGTACTCGGACCGCTGTGTTGGGGTGAGACATACGGCATCTACGTCCATAGCATATGGGTCCCGAGTGGAGCTTCTTGAGGAGGGGGCAGGAATGTAAGGGACCTTCCTGCATAGATCATCTATCCTCCTGAGCTGTTGAGAAAACTTCCCCGCCTTATTGATCCATTCTTGATAGGTGGTGGGTACTTTCTCACAAGAGAGTACCATAGCAGCGAGGCGTTGGCTAAGACCACGGAGGAACCACTCCACCAGAGCGGTGGGGTCCTCAATCCTGGTTTTCTCTGCGAGGAGACAGAACTTAGAGGCATAGGTTGGGAAGCCGTCATCAGTAGTTCCGTCTGGGAGCCTTTCCGAGATCTGGCATAGTTGAGAGAGGTCGATCCTAGCCTTTGCTGCTACGTCATACAGGGTGAAAGTAGACTCAAATGCTTCTGTAATTTGTTTGAAGGTTTTGTCTGCATCTGTGACTCTTGGGTTTGAAAGCTTCATCAGCCATCCTTCTGCAAAGGTCTTTCCACGGCCCTTGCTTATTTTATTGAGGAAAGTAAGGGACTTAGTCGTATCTGTGTAAAGTCGATCGTTGATGAGGAAGTAGGCTTTTATGGAGAGAAGCTATCAGTTAGAGTCCTCAGCCTTCCCGGTAAAGTCCTCGGGGAGCACAGCCTTTATTCCTGAAACCATGTCGTCTTCGGGAGCTGGGTCAATGTCAATGTCAGAATCTGTGTCTGGGTCATGATAGCTAGCAGGGTGGTCCTCGTCTAAAGGAGGGGATGGCGGTGGGGGAGGAAATGCTGCAGGCGGTGGTAATGGTGTTGCTGATGGAGTCGGTGTTGGTTGAAAGTCTAGTTCAAGATAGTCGGTTGCTCTTCCTCATCTCCTGTTTACCTTAGCTAAGTCTTGTTGCCTTTGTCTATAAGTCGCTTTTGCCTCAGGGGAGGAGAAGCAATCAGGAAGGGGTACAAAGAAGGCGTGTCTGAGAGGTACATGGCTTGTGGATGTGTGGGAGAGGGGAAGGGTTAGCACTAGGAGGTACCGATGGAGGAAGTGGAGCAGAAGGACCTGGCTCTGGGCTAGAGGAATCTCTGAATAGTCCGAATCGGGAAATGTTGGTGGTGGGGTGTGTCCTCTACACAAAGGTAGGGACAAGGGGAGAAGCTAGTTCTTTTGTAATGCGCAGTGCAGTTAGTGATAAGCGGAGCGTGAAGTTACCTTGGCCTGAACAAGTTCAACCAAGTAGAGGGCGAGGTAATGAGTAGAGGAGCCTGCTAGGCAATGTCTACCACTGTCTATCTCAGAAGATGAACTGAGACTCAAGGTGGGCTCGATGGGTCTCCGACACCCAGGTGCTTGCTGCTGGAGCTCTCGGGAAGTATTTCTAGAACTATGCTGATATTGCATAGAACTAGCTTAGGGAAATAAAGGATAAAAGTACAGAGTATATATATGGTAGGCCCCTGGTCCGTGCGAGTAAGGTCAGTGATATAAAGGGAAAGAGGAGGCGGAAGTCTGAAGGACGACTGTGCTCCATATAGTCCATCCTGATAATGCAGAACTGCAGGATGTGGCAGTGTGATCTAAAAGAGAAATGCTGTGTGGGCGGAAGTCCGAAGGAATCCTGTACGGAAGCGGAATGGAAGGAAGAGGCTCAATATAGAGTGGAGGCAGGGCGCCATGTGAGTATGTAAGAAATGTATATAAAAGGAGAAACTATCTGGAGGACGACTCCAGTACGAATACAACTCCGTAGAGTAAGAGATAGAGTCAAAAGAGAAACAAGTAAAGCAGCATAGCTGCCCAAGCGTAATGAAGGCGGAAAAAGAGTACCCCCCTAGTAGACCATAACAACACCCCTCACGGCACTCCCTCCTCTGCTGCTGTCCCCTCCTTCTGACGAGGACCACCCTGCTAGTGATCACGACCCGGACACAGATTCTGACATTGACATTGACCCGGCTCCCGAAGACAATGACATGATTTCAGAAATAAAGGCTGGGCTCCCCGAGGACTTTACTGGGGAGGCCGAGGACTCTAACCAATGGCTTCCCTCCATGAAAGCCTACTCTCCCATCAACAATCAACTTTACATGGATATGACTAAGTCCCTTACTTTCCTCAATAAAATAAGCAAGGGCCGTGGAAAGACCTTTGTGGAAGGATGGCTGATAAAGCTTTCAAACCCAAGAGTTGCAGATGCAGACAAAACCTTTAAACGAATTACAGAAGCATTTGAGTCTACTTTCGCCCTGTACAATGTAGCAGCAAAGGCTAGGATTGACCTCTCTCAACTATGTCAGATCCCGGAAAGGTTCCCAGATGGAACTACTAGCGATGGCTTCCCCACCTATGCCTCGCGGTTCCATCTCCTTGTGGAGAAAACTGGGATCGAGGACTCCGCCACTCTGGTGGAATGGTTCCTCTGTGGTCTTAGTCAATGCCTTGCTGCTATGGTACTCTCTTGCGAGAAAGTACCCACCACCTATCAAGAATGGATCGATAAGGCAGGGAAGTTTTCTCAACAGCTTAGGAGGATAGATAATTTATGCAGAAAGGTCCCATATATCCCTGCTCCCTCCTCAAGAAGCTCTACTCGTGACCCATATGCTATGGACATAGATGCTGTACGTCTCACCCCAACCCAGCGGTCTGAGTACATGAAGAGCAACAAGTGTTTCGTGTGCCACCAGGTTGGTTGTAGGTCTGCCAACCACTCCCAATCTGGAACTGACCAGACACAATTCTGTCACAATCCCCGCTCGTCGCAAAAATATTGCACACCCCAACTGTAATGCGCAGCACAGTTAGTGACGAGCAGAGCATGAAGTTACCTTGATCTGAATGAGTTTGATGAGTGGAGGATGAGGTAATGAGTAGAGGAGCCTGCTAGGCGATATCTACCACAGTCTATCTTAGAAGATGAACTGAGACTTGAGGTGGGGTCAACGGTCTCCGATATCCAGGTGCTAGCCACTGGAGCTCTCTGGAAGTATCACTAGAACTATGCTGATATTGCGTAGAACTAGCTTAGGGAAAATACAGGCTAGAAGTATAGAGTATATATATGGTAGGCCCCTGGTCCGTGCAAGCAAGGTAAATGATATAAAAGGAAAAAGGAGGTGGGAGTCCAAAGGACGACTGTACTCCTTATAGTCCATTCTGATAATGTGGAACTGCGGGATGTGGCAGTGTGATCTAAAAGAGGAATGCCATATGGGCGGAAGTCTGAAGGAATCCCATGTGGAAGTGGGGTGAAAAGGAGAAGGTAAATATAGAGCGGAGGCAGGGCGCCGTGTGAGTATGTAAGAAATGGATATAAAAGGAGAAACTATCTGGAGGACAACTCCAGTACGAATACAACTCCGTAGAGTGAAAGATAGAGTCTAAAGAGAAACAAGTAACGGAGAACAGCAGCATAAGCGTAGTGAAGATGGAAAAAGTGTACCCCCCTAATAGACCATAACACCAACAACAACGGTTGCAAAGCACAAGAGCCATATCCACCAATGACAGCTTTGACGATGCAACTAGGTGGGAGGGTAATGAGGTCCAAGACTATATTGAGAGTCTACCAAAGAAGGACCAGGGCGCGGCTATTAAGATCCTCAAGACTGCGTTCGAGGACTTGACGGATCCCGATGCAGAAGAGGAAGGTTACCAGGCCATGGCTGTGGTATGTTCACCCTCGTACCAAGAGTGCCAAAAAGTAGGGATCAAGGCAGACTGTGGAGCCCAGTCTGTATGGTCAAACAGATTTTCCACTCTTGCACCAGCGGACCTCCGAGAGGCTACCTGGGAGGAAAGCCCTGAGGATGACTCAGGCATGTACCTGAAGGATGTACCCCAGTCACAGATAGTGGGGGCAGAAGCAACCCAAGGTGGGATACCCAGGGACCACCAACTCGTCAGGGGTCACGACGTGGGGTTTGGACTGCAACTCTCTAGGCAAGAGTCGGCCCATATCAACACAGTCAAATTAGGATTAAAAAAGATAGCACAATGGGCCATGCTCAATGAGGAAGGGGCCTTGGATAACAAAGGACCAAGCCAGAGGTGGAACTGATCATCCAACCATCAATGGCAAAACACCCCTCTTGGTGCAGAAGCTCGCCAATACCGGAACCGACCGTGTGGCTAGGCTTAAGGCTCATGGCTTAGGCAACCTGAGTCACGACCTGGGTAACGTAGGACCATGTCAGGATTTTTGAAAGGTGGAGAAGGGTCGATATTGTCCTCCACCTCTATACGAAACACCACTCATTCCATATCACCAGTATTTGTATCAGGGGCAGCTTCGCAATCTATCACGATTCCAGTCACTCTTTACCCCCCTGATCATACTGCATTCAAAATTGTCGACACTAAAGCCCTGATTGACTCAGGCACCACCAGATGCTTCATCGACTATGCTTTGGTCACAGCGTGTGGGATCTCCACTTCCAAATTAAAGACTCCCCTGCAGGCAAGCAATATAGATGGTATGCCTAACCATAACGGCCTTATATGAAAGAATGCAATGATCTTGATGACAGTTGGAGAAACCACCCATCTCCGAGACTTCCTTGTTATTGAGTATGACAAGGACGATGTAATCCTAGGGCTCCCATGGCTCTGCGACAACAACCCAGAGATCGACTGGAGTACAGGAAAGGTGCGATTACCCGAGGCAGAACTGACTGACCCGGAATTGACAAGTGGCGAAGGGGACCATGCTGCCACTATAAACATATTCAATAGGAAATGCCAGGTAACAAAACTCCAACAATGGCAAGTGCGATGGTGGACATGCACAGTTGACTTGGTACTCACTGCCCGAAAGGGGGAGGTTATGCTGAAGGTTCCTGAGGTGGACCCAATCATCCAGGAGGAGGAGATTCCTGGACTCTTAGATTGTGAGGAGGAGGATGACGAAGAAGAACACCCTGGGCCCTCCATAAGGAAAACCATGATCTCAACTTCCCTAGCTCAGGAAGCAACGAGAAGCAAGGCTCAACTCCTGCAGGAGTTTGGAGATTTTGAAGATGTCTTCCAAAAGAAGGACGAAGGTCCCCTTCCACCATATCGGTCATTCAATCACAGCATCAATCTAGACGAAACTTTCAACCCACGAGTCGCAAAGGCATATCCACTCAACCCCAAGGAGCGAGAGGCATGCCAAGAATTTATACAAGAACATCTAAAGGCCGGACATATACACCCATCAAACTCTCCCCAGGCCTCACCATTCTTCTTCATCTCTAAAAAGGACGGTAACCTGAGACCATGCCAGGACTACCGCTACCTTAACGAGCATACCATCAAGAACGTGTACCCTCTCCTGCTCATTGGAGATCTGATGGATAAGCTCAAAGATTCTCGCTACTTCACGAAGATGGATATTTGCTGGGGATATAACAATGTCTGGATCAAGACTAAAGATGCCTGGAAGGCGGTGTTCATCACGCCCTTCGGCCTCTTCAAGCCTCTCGTAATGTTCTTCGGCCTTTGCAACAGTCTGGCAACTTTCCAGTTGTTTATGGACTTTATTTTCAAGGATATGGTGGCGGAAGGATGGTTGATCATCTACATGGATGATATGTTGATCCACTCCAAGGATCTCAAGGAACACCGCGACAGGACTAGGTGAGTTTTGGCACGGTTAAGAGAGAACCAGCTCGGCCTCAAGTTAGAAAAGTGCACATTTTATGCCCTGGAAGTAGAATTCCTCGGTATGGTCATCCGTGAAGGAGTCACCAAGATGGATCCTACCAAGCTATCAGTGATTGCAACCTGGGAACCCCCAAAGTCGGTTCATGCAGTCCGTTTGTTCATTGGATTCTGCAATTTCTACTGCAAGTTTATTCCAAACTTCTCTGACATCGTGTGTCCGATCTTGGATTTGACAAAGAAAGGGCAGCTGTGGTCCTGGATGCACAAGCAACAGAAGGCTTATGACCTCCTCCGAAAGGCCTTCACCTCCGAACCGGTATTAAGGATGCCGGATACCTCAAAACTGTTTTATGTGATGACAGACGCCTCACTCACCGCTAGTGGGGGCATATTAATGCAGAAGGATGGCAATGGAGACCTGCATCCGAGCTGCTATGTATCAAAGACGTTCTCCCCAGCAGAACGCAACTACAACATCTATGATTGAGAACTTCTAGTGGTTATATGCGTGCTAGAAGAATGGCAGCACTATCTTACTGGAACTGACCGGCCTGTCACTGTGCTCACAGACCACAAGAATCTGTGCTACTTCAAAGAACCAAGGAAGCTCTCTAGGCGGCAAGCTAGATGGCTATTAACGCTACAGGACTATGACCTCCTGTTCCAACACACTCCGGGGATTAACATGGGCCCCACAGATGCACTCTTGCGTAAAGATGATGTGGAAACGGCCAATGACAACACCGCCATCTCTTTACTGCTGGGGGAGCTTTTTATCAAGCGACTCGACACAGACATCCGGACTTCTATTGAGAAGTCATCCACCTCCGACCCATTCATCATTTCGCAACTACACTCACTCCATGAGGGTGCATCAGGCATTCCCCACTCCTCTATTCACAACTGGCGCTATGACGATGGAATTCTCTATTTCAAGGACCAGGCATATGTGCCCAAGGACCACCGACGCGACCTCCTTCATGTCTTACATGATTTGCCCATGGGCGGTCATGGCAGGTATTACAGAACGGTCAACCTCGTACAATGTGACTATTGGTGGCCTGGCCTCACTGCATTCGTGCACCACTTCATCCAAGGCTGCACGACCTGCCAGGCTAACAAAGTCAACACTCATCCAACTGTTCCCCCGTTGACTCCACTTCCTGTCACCTCCTCCCAACCCTTCCAATGTCTCTCTGTTGACCTCATCATGGACTTGCTGCCGTCACATGGATATGATTCTGTTATGGTCATGGTCGACCATGGCCTTACTAAGGGGGTGATTTTCACTCCATGTCACAAAAGTGCAGACGCCAAGGGCATCGCGCAACTCTTTTTCGAAAAAATCTTCCCACGGTTTGGACTCCACAATAAGATTATCTCAGTCCGTGGTCTGCAATTCACCTCGGCCTTCGCTTGAGAACTGGCCAGGCTTCTTGACTATGATCTGCTCCTCTCTTCTGCTTACCATCTGCAAACCGATGGAGAAACAGAACGGGTCAACCAGGAACTCGAGACTTATCTTCGGATCTCCTTCCAATGGCAGAGTATTGTCACAACTCCTCCATCCATTCTGTGACAGGAAAGACTCCTTTTAGCCTAATGATGGGGTACGAGCTGCGTGCCTACCCATGGATTGGAACTACGTTCCTTCCCCCCCTCGAGAAATGACTTGGGGACCTCAATGAAGCTCAACTGGAAGCCACTGCTGCGCACAAGAAGGTGCAAAGATACATGAAAGAACATGTAACATCTAGATTCAAACCCTGGAAGGTCGGAGATAAGGTGTGGCTCGAAGGCCGCAACCTGAGACTCTGCTACCCCTCTAAGAAACTCGCTCCTCGATGGGAAGGCCTGTTTGAAATTACACAAGTCATATCAATCATGTCTTACAAGCTCCAACTCCCACAAACGTGGAAAATTCACAATGCCTTCCACACTTCCCTTCTCACCCCATATAGAACTACCGTGGAACACGGGGATAACTTCATTCTGCTTCCACCAGATGTTATAGTTGGAGAAGAGGAATTCGAAATTGACCAGATCTTAGCCCATCGGGGCTCCACTCGACACCACCATTACCTCGTTTCGTGGAAAGGATACCTGTCCTCCGAAAACACCTGGGAACCAGAGTCCAATCTGGAACACGCTGCTGACCTCCTCAAGGAATATAAGGCAAGGGATCCCCTCGCTTTTCCTCCATAACCTCCACATACCACTCTCATTGTTTCAAGTGTTGAGCCCTAGCTCCACTACATGTCGTCCATCACATCCTCCTATGTCCACGTCATCCCGGCCGACATCCCCGGCCGCATCCACCGTCTCCCAACCTGCTCTCACCGCATCTTGTACTGCGCCATCATCAAAAATGCTGCCGCTTCTATCGCACTACCCTCCATTCCTGCTTACTGGGACATTCCAGTACTCAGATCCTTGGTGGGCATATTCCATACCTACGCCACCTCCCGCACCCTCCATGCCCAACTCTTTCCTGATAGAACTCTGCCTGTCTACACTGCTGCCATGGAACAGTCCATTCACGAGTCTCGAGATGCGATTCTCAACTCACTCCATGACCATGGATTCGACAACGTCTTTCAGGAACTGCCTCGACCCCTCTTCGCACATATTCTTAGACTGATACTTAACACACTCCCCTCCAACCTACGATGATACTATTTCGACAACAATAAGAATCACCCATGGGATCGGGACACTTGGGCCTGGAACAAGGTTGACGGATCTAGGCAAGGGGAGGATGGAGATAGTTACACAGGGTCCACCTCAACTGATCGAACCGCCTCCTGCACCCCCATCCCTGTGCCACCTCCACCAACCCCAGTCTCTTGTGCTCCTACTGCAGGACCAATTAATGGCAGCGATGGAGAAGTTAGCAGCAATACTCGCTCCTGAAGTCTTTCTGAGCTCCCCATGTCCTCTGATGAGGTTCGAAACTTCCTCACCACAGTCCCCCTACTCGGAGCCACCACCCCACCTCCCAACAACGTTGTTCTCCCTGCCCAAGAGCACCCTGACTCACCATCCCCCAGAGCAAGTTCTCATAAGCTCAAGCGGGCTAAGGCGACACTTCGGTTTGGACTCCTGTTTTCTGCCGCACGAGCTGTGGGAAGCTCTACTAAGAGACTGTGCAACTGCTTGCGCACAGACACTCCCTATCCCACCTCTGGTATATATAACAAGGATGCTCAGGCATCGCCTGTAACGCTCGCCCATAACAAAGACCTAATGCCAACACTACTTGAACTTTTGGTACACTTTACTTTCCTAATCATCGCTAATCTATTACAGAAATACCGAACATACATCAACTACTGTCAAAGCCCTTATCACATGACCAATGTCACATGATCTAGTCACATGCTATCACGTGACCTCAGTCACATGATCTTATCTCTTATCTCGGCTATGCACCTCATGGCGACCACATTGCATTCTTATCATCGCCTCATGCTTTTCCTCTTGAC
>JBBPQG010000011.1:0-62014 GCA_038092395.1 Boletus variipes var. fagicola | reverse complement strand
GTACCCAGTGATCACACTATTAACTACTTATGGTCAGTATAGCCTCTAGCATAGCTTGGTCTGTGCACGGTCTCTCTTAGTATATATAGTCATACTTATAGTAGTACAGACCTTAGTCTTATTCACTTCTAGTCTCCTCTTGGATATCACCTGGATATTCCTCCTGGTTATAGTTCCTTCTAGTTTCCCCTTCTCTTGAAGTCCCTGCTAGGGCACCACAATCCTACATTGTTATCACACTCTGTTGTCTAGGATCACATATCCTACGCGCTCAATATCAAGTCCCTTCGTAAGGTATAGTCAGGATAAGGTATTGTTACATAGAAGACCAAGGGTCATTACACCAGGGACCTACCACAACAACTACCGCGACGTCAAACACGCCAACGGTTGCCATCTTCGGGCATCTTTGGAGCGGGGGTTGGGGTCCCACCGATATTCCCTCGTGGCAACAATGATTGTAATCGAGGCACAATCCCATCCAAGAAACACACTCACAAGAAATGGGGATACCGTCTCAGCCCTTACGTGACGTCTTCCCACAGGTGGATGGACTCATTGCGGAACTGGCAGCGGCACACTGGGAGTCTTCCATGTATGACATGAAAATGTGGGTTTCGAGTGTCCTGCGATTTGTTGGCGAGCAGATGACCATGTTCCAAGACCAAAGCTTGTGTTCGATCGTGCTGCGGTGCACACGTCTTCAGGCGCACAACGTTCAGGTTAACTTTTTATGGATGATCAATCTCATCCAGCTGGTTTGTAAATGTCAGAGGTAAGGTGTCGTCAGCCTTGAGGCAAATGCATCTAAAGCACTCCATTTCAGTATCCATTGACACAAAGGGGGTATGATTTCTCTTTCCCAGATCTACCACCACAAACTTCATGGTTTATCTGATGGCCCTGTCTTGTTGACATTCTTGGATTGGCATGCTGCTGGCAGTCGGTTTGCTGCATTGGCAGGAGCAGGCTCTTTGTACCTCTTGATACTCATCGCTGGGCTAGGTTTACGCGTAGCCATCGGCTCTATGTTGGGTCAGGCACCATTTGATCTGGCCAATACCATTTGAGCACCAGTCAAAGGTGCATTGTATACTGTCTCATATGCTAAACTCACTCATCGTTTATCAAAGCCGATCATCGTCAACTCATCTTAAATTTCATAGCACCGACCATTGCTCAGATGAAATGAGCGTTGCCACTCGACATGGATATTCTGTTTTCACCTTCCCTTCAAGCGGAATATGATGGTGTGACGGCATGCCAAGAGTGGTCCCAGTCAGATGACTTCTTTGATTTCATTGGCGTCAAGTGAGTAATGTCACTGACTGGTTTCAGGCATTGTCCGAAACATGTAGTTATTTCAGGCTAGCAAGGAGAGACAGTTCCATCTGGGGGCCTGGCAACTGATTTAATGACCATTTCACCTGGTGGCTGCACCTGTCGTCCGCACACCCACATAGTACACAACAAATATGTCTATGTGTTCCATACATGAATTGGCTTGTCCCGTCGCATTCAGACCCATTGTTGTCAGTTTCTGCCAGACGTGATGTGCAGGTTCCCACATTACGATACCCGCTCAGTTCAGGTTCTTATCAGTGCAGAGAATCAACAGGCCTGCAGTCGCTTGTGACTGTTCACATCATTCAACTTCAGCTCTCACCCCTTCGGGATTTTAATTTTCCTGTTGTTGAATAGTCATATTCGGAGTGAAGGGTACTACTGTAACTTCGCGTGCGATTCTTATGTGTGCTTTTGAATAACGAGGAACATCGGAGACTGGGAGTGAAATGACAACCCACCAGTCATAATGACCGTGCTAGCAAAGAATAATTGGCTATGCAAGCGGAAAGAGATGAAATTGCAAATACAGATGTGCATAGGGTCATTAGGATCGTACGAAGTCCGTCGCAATATGGAGTCCACACTGAGGATGAACGGCAAGGTGAACATTGGATCCTTGACGGGTCGACAGCACAACCTCAGCGAACATAAGCCAAAAAACAAAGCGGATAGGAATTCATAGCAGAGGAGGTCACTGTCACTTAACATGGTTCTATATAAAGTTTTGCATAAAGGTCATCTCACAAGCCAATGGATATGCGACGAGTGCGGCATGCTAGCGAAGATCAAATATTCTTAGAAGTATAAGAAATCAAACTGACCCTTGGCAAGAGAACAAACAGGAACTTCTGGAAGACATGTAGGCGGTCTCACATGTGGCAGACATGTCACAATCTGTTGCTAATCCTCTTCGACATGCAATGTTGAAGCCGCAGCAGATGAAGCTTCCCTGGTAGTTGGGCGAACTGGGACCCCAAAGGACTCGGGCTGTTGGACACATTCTGCATTGATGCTGCCAACATTGTACTGTACTTGCATAATGCCTGTTGGGGTAGGCTTCAAATTCCGAAGTCTGAATGTGGAATGTATGGCTTACCTCCAAGATCCACCACACTTCCTCACAAATCTCCGTCCAATACGATCACGTCATAGCCTTCAAAAATTTGCAAAAGTAGCATCAACCTTTCTAAGCTATAGCACTCTTTACCTGCTCTTTGGGAATCAGGATAATAATATAGGTAGTTATATGTGTCGTATGAGTTTTTTTGTCGTCTTGGAGGTGGGGTCATATAATCCAATGTCCGTATATTAAAAATCATGTTGGACGCCGCTGATTGCACCTATCAACATTCCGCTACACTTAAAGAAACCATTGTGCAGAGGCTGCTTGGGGTCGTGCACTTGCATTGGGTTATTCGAGGGAAAGAGGAGAAATGAGGGAAGGGAAAAACAAATGAGACGAAAATGCCACTGATCACAATTTAAGCTCCGTCAGTACCCTCCTCGCCAACATCTGGTACTGCCACCCATCCCTCCCGCTTTCTGAAACTGAATTCCATGAAGCGGTAACCATGGGACCTACACGTCCCAAGCAAGGCGTCAGCATGCATATGACTACCACTGCGCCAAGTGAAACAAACCCACCATGACAATATTAATTTCAAAGCAGACCGAGAGCGAATTCGCACCCATCATTTCAAATATCTTGCAGTCCACTTCACCCATAGGGAACAGTGTCAACATTGGTTGAGGCGTAGGGGGGCCTGCATCTGCATCGTTGCTTTGGGATCTCTTGGTATTGGGGGAAAGATGGTGGTGGTAGAGGGGGGCCTGCATCTGCAACATTGCCCTGGGATCTCTTGGTATTGGGTGAAAGACCTTGCTCTTAGTCGGCGAATGCGGCCGAGACATATGTGGGTCATCCATAGGCGGCAGTCTGGCTTGGATTCAGCGGATACCTCTGTGTTCTCGCTAACCTCTTGACCTCATGGCCCTGTGCTGCGGCTCATCTCACGATATCCTCTCCATTCGTCATTGCTTGTCTTTTTGCGCATACCAGAGATTGACGATGGTTTTGAATGGACCGTATTCTTTGGGAAAGGCGCTACCATTTAAGATGTTATCAACAATGTCGTTCAAGAACTCGGACTACTCAAGACACTCCCTTCTTCCCATGGTGGTGGGCAGATAGAGTATGCGCTCGAGGCGCTTTCTGGAAACCAAGGTGCACCATGTGTCTCAGGGAAAGTGACAATGCTGAATTTCAACGGTAAGCTACGCAACTGTCTGGATCCATGCTCATGGTCGATAGGCTAAAGTCTTTCGAGCATCCGCCCTCCGTCCGATTCTGCATTCCAAACCAATGGTTCCGTCGTAAACCGTGTTCCACTTCTACTCAATTGCGCTCCACAACAGACAGCTCTGCAGAGGAGGGAGAAAGTACTGCAAAGCAGAGCAAGTTGAACGCTGGGTCATCTATGGCTTTCCAGACTGCTCTGATTCCAGGTTCACCCGAGTGGCGAGGCTCTGTTGCCCAAAGTCGTCTGATGAGCTTGGTGGCTGGTTGGTCCCAGCCTGCACCTGCTGCCACGTCGGCAGTCGTTGCAACCCCTACTGGTAGTTGGAAGAGCGTTAGCGAACCTTTGCTAGTTCGACAGAATACAAGGGGAAGTTTTCCAACGGACGAAATCGACAACTCAAGCGATTTCGACTTGTAAGAGTTTGAGTGTTGTATAGTGAGCACTGACTGTTCACCCCGAAAAGAATGCTAAGAGCTTGGTTGTAGACTCTAGTGGATGTCAAAGGCGAGGTGTGAGCAAAAATGCATTCCTTGCCGCTGGAGAAGAAATGGCAGTTTATCGAGCAAGTCCAAGGCGGGTTTGGCAAGACTACTTCACCTAGCCTTCTACATTCTGCCTCCTCTGCAACTTATGGACCGCCCAGCGGAAGTGCACTCCTCCCTCAGTTTGTTCCGCATCTTAGCGGCAATTCAGGCTTTTTCAAACAGTTCTCTGTGTTTCCAACGTGGAGCTCAACCACTTCCCCACCGTCACTGAGTGTCAACACAAAGGGGTCATTCAGGTGGCAAATTCGCAACCGGCCCTAGATTTTCTGCTTCTTCCGATCAAGCGGAAGACGCCAAGCCCGTGCAACCACAGGCTACTGGAAGCATGTTTAGCACTTGGTGGGCAGCTTTGGGGGGTGAGACAGCCACAGGCAATGAACATTTGACATCTGCTCGTGCCTATGTGGACGGCATACCAGGTCGCAGAATCCGGATACGAAGCTTGCCAAACACCTTATCTTGTTGCGGGTGCATCTGTCCACCACCAAGCTTCCCTGGATCGAGACTTTCATTGCTGAAGAAGGTATCATCGCCATCAGCGGCATGCTTTCTTCATTAGTCGGGAAGGGCAGGAAGAGAAAGGCTCTTACTGACAGCGAGAATAGTGTGCTCTTGGAGGTTATTAGGTCTCTGAGAGTCCTTCTGAATACCGAGGTATGTCATTGAAGTAAACTCGATTATAATTTGGATAGTTGAATGGCTTTCGGTAGCCTGGATTTGACGCCGTCCTTCTATCCCCAACTATCATCACACATATTGCATACTCCCTTCATGGATTGTCACTCAAAATCAGGACACTAGCTGCGGAACTCCTTGCAGGAACATGTATGGTTTCATTCGACGAGGGTCATCGTGCTGTTTTAGCAGCCCTTTCCGAGTATTGGATCGCATACAATGAACTCTTCCAGTTTCAGTCGTTCGTTTCAGCCCTCAAGATACCAGACTCAGATGTGGATTCTGTTATACCAGGGGTGACATTTTCTATGGAAGAGGAGGGGATATGGGAGGCTAGGACAGCATTTATGGCGCTCGTCAATGCCCTAACGAATTGTTCCCACACACTGGAAGAACGGATCGTGCTACGGGACAAGTTCAGTCGACGAGGGCTAAATGAAGCGGTTGTGGTACGCCATAGTCGGTTTTGGTGTCCTTGGTGTGGTGTCTTGACATTCTTTCTAGGCACTCAGATACATCAAACCTCTAGACTCACTGCTCAAACAATTGGACATGTATACAGAGGGAAAGTATGATGACGAAGAAGATCTTCATGAACGAGCATGGAGGGCAGTGTGGTATAGCCGTATACAATCAACGGAGGCACCGGAACTGAGTATCTTGCTCGAGGAAATCATGCAGGCTGCTAGATTGCTCGAAGCTGGAGATGCCGTAGAGAGCATCCTTCGCAGACTTAATGCAATCCTTCAAGGTGTCTCTGATCCATCAGTATTCCTTAATGTTTCCTCTACTGGCTTTGGTTCTGAAGGCGCATTAGGTCATTCAAGGGTGGGATCCTCTCCGTCATGGACGAGTTTGTTGGAGGCATTGCTACCATGGAGAACTCGTATGCTCCCATTTGCATCGGTAATACCACTGAAGAACTAATGTAAACTATCCAGCAATCAAGCATGGGCGACCTATTTGCAGACTTTGGCTGCATCAGTGCAACAACTTTGTGGGAGAAAGCTTCCCATTGGGAACACAAAAGTGTTGGAAGAGGAGGCACAAGGGTTGCATAAACAATTGGTGGACCTTACTCAAGAGGTTTGCCTCCTTTTCTTATTCTTTGCACCAGTTTACTGATCGTGGTGAATGCGACGCTGAAGACAGGAAGTGGCCATCTTCGTCGCCAGGAAGGCTCTGCCATATATGCTGGAGACAATCCGTCACCAGCGTCTGCGCATGCTCCAGCACCATCGCCAAAGAAAGGCAGTCCCGGTCCCAAGCCCAGGAATGAGGTACGTTGACTCTCAACGTACTTTTTCTTTCGTGGTCGTGGATAATTTATCGCATCTTTCACAGATGATCAATGGGTTAATGCAACAGTTGACCCAGAAGGAGAAGGAAGTTACCCAACTGAAGGGTGAGATAGATCAACTCAAGATCCAGAACTCAGACGACTCGAATGATCCTGTGGGCTCAGCAGTTTATATGCGCCGTATTGGAAAATGGTATTCACATCCACACTTAGGATGACCAGGCGAGAAAGGAGCGTGACAAGGCGAATCTAAATGCACTCAGTGAAGAAGTCATCACACTCAAAGAAAAGGCAAGTAAAAGTGAAATTAGTTTGGTCGTCGTCATGCTCAGTCATTAAACTATATTGGTGAGATGGATAATGCGCTTTCTAACAAAGACAAGGAGATTGCAAATATGAAGCGTGCCTTCGAGTCGGTGTATTCTCGCATTTACGACAAGGACAACGAGAAGCTGGGTGACATGGGCGCTCAGTCGATCGCTAGTCATACTCTCGACAAGCTGTCCGAGAGGGAACAGGAGGTCATCGCGCTCAGAGCAGAAATCCAGGGTCTCAAGCAGTCGTTGACTGGACGCTCTGAGGAATGGGAATTTAAAGCCAATAATCCTCCTCTGCCACCCCCTTCAGCGGATCGCAGAAAGGTCACGGTACCGAAGGGTAATAAGATTGAACCACCTATGACAACAGACTCTGTAGAATCTTCTGAGCAACATTCACCTTCACCTCCACCTCCACCTCCACCTCCACTGCCGCCGCCGCCTCCTCCCCTAGGTTACGCTCTGCAATTTTCGCCCAAGTCCTCGCAGGATGCGTTGTCATTGGTTCTATTGTCATCCCCTACACCCCCTGCCCCACCCTCACCTCTGCTGCCACCTCTAATTCTTGGAAGTAATATTCCTCTGCTAGCACTACCTACTGGTGGGGTGACATACCTTCACCCCCACCTCCACCTCCACCCCCACTCCCACCTCCTCTCCCTGGTTCCAACCCACTGCCGCTTCAACCGCCCAAATCCGCGCTGCACAACTGCAGCAGACCAAAGCAATCTGGTCCACGGTTGAAATCCTTTTTCTGGAACAAGTTAGACAACCATTCTACAGGCTCAACCGTATGGTTAGGACCATCGCTGACTTCTGAGTTCAAGATGGATGACTTAGCAGACACTTTTATGATCAATGCTACACCTCAAACTCTGTCGCCCATGACCAGCTCCATCGGAAAGCAGAACGTTACTACGCTTTTAGAGACTACAAGGGCGAATAACATGGGTAGGGTTGATGTTTTACCTGAGTTCAGACCTTGTACTGAATCATTGAATGGCAGCCATTATGTTGTCTCACTTTAAGATGGAGTATTCCGCTATCCGACAAGCCCTTCTTGACCTGGACGACTCTGTGCTGACGATAGACGACCTCAAGGAGATCAGTAAACAACTACCGACCACCGATGAAGTTCATCAATCTCATCTCACATCTCTATAGTTCATCTGACCTATATTCGTCACCAGGTGACACATATAAAAGACTTTGGGGATGTCACAAAACTCACAAAGGCAGACCAGTTCATCTATGAGGTATATGTCCCCTAAAATAATGTCGCATGATACTGAAAACCTTCCTAGATTATGTCTATCCCCAGGCTTTCGCAAAGAATGGACTGCATGATTTTCCGCCGGAGGTTCAAGCTAGGCATGGAAGAGATCTACCCTGGCCTCAAGACCGTACGAGACGCCTGTCAAGAGCTTTGAACATCACAACTATTCAAGAGAACATTACAAGTGACGCGTACAATACTCCTGGTGATAGCGACCTCACAATCAGTCAGGCTATACTTGCTGTTGGAAATAGGTTGAATAGTTCAACTTTCTGTGGGAGCGCTCAGGGTTTCTGCCTGGAAGCACTCCTGAAGGTAACTCCAAGTTGTTGATTTGCGGGAAAACTTTGTTGAGAATGATACAGATGAAGGAAACAAAGACCGCCAGGGCCACTCCTGATTGTCCAACTTTACTGCACACATAGCGTGGGTGCTGCTCTGCACAGAACCCAAGTTGACACAGTTCATTGAGGAGCTGCCCGACCTGGAGCCTGCTGCTCACAGTAAGCCTTGTCCCGCCTACTCACCCTAAACAGGACTGATGAACGCCTCCCTCTGCAAGTTTCTTTCCAAAGTATTTCGCAAGCTGTGCAGTCTGCGATCACATCCCGCGCTAAAGTCGAAGCAGAGATACAATTGATGAAGCAGCTCAGGGATCCCTCGGCAAACGATCAATTTGTCATGGTCATGCAGGCAAGTCGTTTACTATCCTTCCCTCTCTGCTATGCCTGACTTTGCGTAGCGTTTCATAGTAGAAGCCTCGGATGTCGTCAAAGCACTCAAAGAGCTGACAGCCTCTGTAGAGAATGATCTACGTTCTGTATTTAGTTATTATGGAGAGTTGTTTGACTCTCTGGATAGCTTGAAGCTGGAAGACTTTTTTGGCATGATATGTTCATTCTCATCATTGCTTCAGGTGCGTTAAGCATGAACATCTATTGCGTTCTTTTTTTCAACTTGTTTGCTTGCAGAAAGCAGCTATCGATGTTATGCCGTGTACACCAACCCCACAGCTGCCTTCAGCCAACAAGCAGGAGGTAAGCTCACTGCGCTTACAGACAAGACGTTCATCTTAACTTTGTTGACGCAGACCATTGAGAGTACACAGTCGACAGTCGAGGACCCCCTCATGCCTCCTCCCAAGCACGAACGCCAGTGGACATTTGGTTGTGGTGATCTCGACGAGGCACTGTGCACTCTGAAAGAGGGTCACATACGAAGACAGCGTAGTACCTCATCCTCATTGTCAGTTCGAGTGCCCATGAGCAAGGTGTTTGTGGATGGTCAACAGGAAGGACGGACAGAACCGCGTGCTGCGACGCCATCATGATTACCGAGTATGATCTCATGTGATGGTCTAATTCAATATATATGGTTTATTGTATAGTAATGACCTCCAGATCACGAATGAGAACAAAGTCGGAAGATGGGTTACCGTTCTGGAGTCATTGGTTATTAAAGGGGGATACTTTGTTGCAATGGTTGATGGAATCCAAGGAGTCTTCTACAGTCAGGAACATGGTGGCCTGGGTGGTCGACCTTCCATGTTGACATGAGGCATCTACTAATGAAATCAGCAGATAGTACATACCGCAAACCGTGATGAAACATGTTGGTCACATGTGAGGAAGAGAGAGCTGATCATCGATCCAGCGAGCAGACAGAATCACTCGCTGCGACACCATCATGATGACGGAGGGGACGATACTGATCTATTTGCACGATTACTCTGTATATCCTTCCATGTATTAGATCTTTGCATCATGATGTCCTTCATGTCTGAAAGAGTGGATTACCAATGAGTGTGAACTCGAAAAAAGAGGGTTACCATCATTGGGGGTACCACGAACATCTTATAAACCCCTTATAAACCCATGATATGATGTGCAATCTAACCAATATATGTAAGGCCATATAAAGCCTTAAAGGGTAGGTCACTTACACAATAAGCAGTGGTCAGACGATCTTGATGCAGATGTAATGTTCTTGTACACACAATAAATATTTGTCAGCTGTATGGCCACCACCAACTGCTAGTCCAGAGACAAGGGTTTATAAGGGTAGGTTTGATTGCCGGAAATATATATTCTTGATAGATATGACCATGAGTCATAAATATTCTTACCGACCGTCATAAATCTGTCCCTTTTGCCATTGCTACGGGCCAACAGAAGTTACACTGGTGCTCGAGATGCAGCTTTAATAAATAAACTTACATTATCACTGAAATAATTATGCTAGTACTCAAGATACAGCTTTGATAGATAACCTTGCAACCACTGGAATAACTAGATGGTTTGATCTGAGATAACTTACATGCAGGCGATTGTCGTCACAGGCCAAAATTGGGTCTATCAGCAATGCATGCAAATGAGTGATGTGCAGCAGCTTTGATAGATAACTTTGCAATCACTGACAATGTTCAATTACAAACTACTTATTCACAATTTCTGTCCGTGCTCATCATTCTACTGTTTCATTCAGTTACCATTGCCCAACTGAACATGCTGTGTGGTTCCCACCTGACTACCCTCGGGAGTGATTGCTGCGTTGGTGCAACACTTCTTGAATGATGCTGCCACTGATGAACTGGCAGCTGCTTCATCTGAATAATTAACCAAAGCTGCTTGGCCAAAAACTTGCCTTTGGGGTCATCAGACTTGTTGATCAGATATCCTAAGACAACCTACCTGTTCCACCACAACAACAAGTTGTCTATATATTTCTTCTCCTTGGCATCCTTGATGTCTTCAAACCAATTGACTATGTTACTGTAGAACTTTCCATGATCAAATAAACCATCCACCAGCCTCCATGAACTGCAGCTTGAGAGGTGAAAGTCATGGAAGTAAATACATAACACTCACTTGCACTGCTATGTATGCAATGGCCCACGGGACGACCTTCTTCATCCTGAGAAGGCCCACAATATGAGTGTGAGTGCGTCTCTCTCTGTGGCGCCACTTTGCTCAGCCAGTGGAGTTCATAACTGGGTCCATGTCTTCGTCCACAGGGCTCAGTGATGTGAATATCAATTTCAATGCCTGGAAATTCTTGGTACGATGAGGTCTTCAGTGAATGGAGAATAAAAATTGAGCAAGAATACCTTCACGAGGAGACTCCCTCTAAATAAACCCTCTGAGGGGCATTGCGGATCATATTGGCCATCTTTGTGTAGAAAATGGGGCCATGAATTTGCTGTTATGAGGAACAAATGATTCCAATTCCTTATCTTGTTACGGTGCCTGGTAAAGTCTCAATCGCAGAGCTTCATGGTTTGAAATAGATGGTACACTTACTCAGCGTTATCCCAGTCAAATTCTATGGGACAAATCAACCTGGCTGTAGTGTCATTATAAAGCCTGTGACCTGTCTTATCATGGGCTATAAGTTGGGGATTGGCATCCGTCAGCCACATTACCACAGCGAGCAGCATCTGCTCCATCAGTTAACTAGAGAACACTACAGTGAGTGATATCATAGAAGCCCCCTTCCCCCTGCAAGAAAGAACTCACCTGCCTGACAACCCCATCTATTTGAGCGACGTTGCTCTCATTCAGTGCCCAACGCCAGAAATCTGGTATCCATCTCTTGAGTTCATTGTAAGTCTTGTAAAGACTTGCCTTCTCAAACAGTTGTTGGGCAATAGGCTGATCGAATAAAATCCACTTACTGCTCATTGTGGGTATGATTGCCCCCACCTAGGGTGCCTCATTGGTCCGCTTTGCCAAGTATATCAGCAATATTATCCGATATAGATACTAGTCTCCTAAAAGCCCTTCCATGGTGATGCCAGCTACAGGGTACAATATGAAAGAGGATTCAGTGACTGTCATACTATGTGACTACTTACCTAACCGCAGTCCCTTGTGGCTCTGCACCTGAGCATTGTAACATAGAAACTTGTTGTTGCAACCTCACAACTTGCATATGCAAAGTGGCATTGGAGGGCTCACCCACTGCTGGGACTGCTGAAGAGGATGTTGCTGTAGATTTGGTGGTCTGCGTCCACACTGCAGTGGCTGCTAGAGGCTGCACAATGGGGGTGAGGTCAGTTGCCATTGGGTGTATGATGGTAATGGAGGATGTGCAGAGTCTATTTTGCATCCTAAATAAACTGGGATCGTTTGGCATGCTTGGGAACCATATGCCCAAAAGTGTGAAACCTGCTGTCATATGTCTGTTGTTGCATCAGCATATGCAAGTCACTTTGGGTTAGCTGAATCACAGGATGCCCCAAAGCCTCTTGTAGACTCCAAAAAGGAAGTGTGCCATTTGGAGATTATGCAATACAATCAGAGGGTGCAAAGCCTGTAGACATTAGGCTTGCAGATTAGTAGCGAATGTGGAGAGATGTAGCCTCATCTGTAAGGTGCAATATAAATACTGAGCACACGAGAGATGTGGACTATTGACCATGTGCTTTCAGCATCCCCATCTTCTTCTCGAACTTGAGCAGGAAATATTTCTCAGCTTCAAGGACGAGTCTGATTCCTATTGCTATGTGCTGGGTGTGAAACACATCCAAGTCTGGTGAGCGTCACTAACCGTGGTCTTCATGGCCATTACTAACCTTGTGTAATAGGCTCCAGCCTTACACTTTCTACAAGATCTTCTTGCCAAACCAATCAACAGTGGAGAGGTTTCTTGCATTTCTCCAGAACCACCCGAATCCTAGTGACTACAAAGTGTTAGGAGGGGGCCACACATGACAAGCGAAGCGAGGAGTGTGGGGGTGTGTACTGCAAGTGAAGACTTGGGAGTCAATAGGTAACAGGTTCTGGGGATCTGTCCCAAAGCCACCTGTTTCGTCCAATGACTCATCAGACCTGTGTATTGACTCAAAGAGTGATGCCAGTGCTTACCAGGGGTTACATACCCAGAGGCAAGGGCAGTGCTTCCATATTAGTATTCATTATGATAGGAACAAGGGACTTAGCCTTGATGTGTGAACACCGTCTTGTGGGAGGCAATAAGTCTTGATTGGTATACTATGGGGACCGTCCCATCAGACCGGTGGTCAAGACCATTCCGGGTACCTTGAATTTGATCTGCAGATACATTGGATAGGCGTATCTATATGTGTGTGTTTCCATGTCAATCAAACTAATTTTTATTTTCTTACAAACAGACCCTCATATACTTTCCACCCACTTGATCCCATGTTCACATGGTATGCAGAACCAGAAAAGTGCTAGGTGCGGCAAGATTCATTATGTCATCTGGAAAACAACTGAAAAGATTCAGAGGGGACTGAATATGCACCCAGGGTCAAAGGAGTGGGTATGAAGGAGAGCAAGCAAAGCATAGAAGTAATAGAGTGTAAGTATGAAGTATAACAGGAGCGTCAATGAAACAAGCACTGCATACTTAGCAGTATCTACCTTCTAACATGATGATATTTCGATTTTCTCTTCCTGCAGGAAGCACCCCCTTCTTCATCAAGTTTGTCCTGGGCACACTGTTTACCCTTGACCTCTGAGCTGGTCCCATCTTTCTTGTTCGGGGTAGTGCCTAGCTCTGCACGTTCCGGGGTACCATTGCTAGTACCAAAATGCCTTCCCTCAGACTGACGGGCTGTGTGATGCTGAGGCAATTGGCTGTAAGCTGTTGTTGGAGGCTGTTGAAGGTCAAAGGTGGTGATGCAGCAATATCCGTGGAGATTCTCTATGGGAATGAGACAGAGAGTGAGAATTCTCATGATATGGAGATTTCCAGAAAGAAACTTGTTGTGACAGAGAGAGGGGGTGCCTTCGTCATGTTGAGGAGATTGTGCAGGAGTTGAGTGATGTGAATGTCTTGCACCATGATCAGATGAGATGGGAGGTCGTCCGTCATGAAGGAAGCCCACGTGGCCACTGGATGACTCTGGCCTGGTTGAGGCAGCAGCAGCCCTTGCCGCCACACAGGCTTGCATTTGGGCTTTCATCCTGTCAATCATGCTCATGTCGGTGGGCTCAGATGATGACTCAGATGTGTTATTGCTTTTCATGTCCCCCTTAAATCCACATCCCTTCTCATTCCCAAACAACTGTCAATAAAATGGGAACCTTTCAGCAAAGTGTCATGAATGATGGTGGACTTGCAGATTCCACCATTTGAGTAGATCACCCCTCCAATCAATGTCGACTGCATTGCGGATGAAAGAGACTACCAAGTGATAAAGTTCATGATAACTGAACTCCCCATCCTTCTCGCTCCAGCAGGACATTGATGAGATTCTGAGATGTGTCATCAGGAAAACCTCAATTTGTTTAATCATGACTTAAATACTCTTAAACAGTTAAGTTCATCTAAGACAAGTAAGTAAGGTGGCTGACTTACACCCTTTCTTAATTTAGTCTTAATGGATTTTCGTCACTGTCATCTAAGTCATCTTAAGTCATGTGAATAGTCACTACATGTAAATTGATTAAGACAAAGATAAGACAAAGATAATACTACTATGACAATCTGACTTAGTATAAATGGAAAAATGACATGCCAGTGATCTTGCCCTGCAAAACGACACTACAAGAAGCACTTTCCTGTGGTCGCGGGTGAATGCATTGCGAGCCACACAGGTTTGAGCACCGCCAGATCTCCTGACGATGCCGCAACTTGCGTGAGGTCAAACACCTCACCACGGATTGCGGTGTAGACATTATTTACCAAGTTTGAAAAGGAATGTGATGCAAGCTCTGAGGTGCTGAAGATGTTCTGTGGGACAGATGACAACCCCAAGAATGGCAATGACGAAAACCGCACAAGCACAGATAAACCAAATGATGACGTTGAGTGCAAACTTCTCCCGCCAAGCTTGACGGACGTCCTCGTCTTTCATCCGGCTGAACCATTTGAGGAAAATGGATGGTATCCACCAGGTTAGGAGCCAGCATAGCAAACATGTGACTTGAAAATACATTTCTGGACAAAGTTCTGCAAACGCTCATTGGCAAAGTTAATGCAGAATTAATCAAGGGAGTTGGGGCAGCTGGTCATGTTTTGGGGACCAGGGAGATCAAAGAGACTGATGAAGGTGTCGAAGTTGTCACGGCAGAGATGTTGGTTGATGTGTTCATTCAACCAGGTGAAAAGAAGAGAGTAGCATGTCTTGGCAAGGTCGTCACGGTTGTTGGAGGCACGATCAGTGTCGAGAAAAACGGTACAAAGTTCTCTCTTGACAAGCTTCATCTTGTATGCAAGCGTGGTCTCAAGTGCAGAAGGCTGTACACCGAGGAACTCAGTGATGATGCTGAGAACATCCATGTTCCGGACGACAGCCGTGTCCATGTCACGACCACGGTCAATGATGAATTCGATGTTACCTAGATGGAGAATGGCTGCAATGAGCTAGCATGTTTGAGCGACATGTCACTTGGACAACCCAACGGACTTGAGAGCCATCTTGAGCTGTTCAAAGTGATTGGCATCGTCGTCACGGACACCATTGGCACGAGTGCTGGCACTGGCGCGGTGGCCAAGATATCAGTACTGGGTCTTGTCGGCAAGGTGAAGATGGTGACGCTCTTCTGCAGATGCACCGGCCATCAGATAGTAGAAAATATGAAAGTTCTGCTCTTCCGACGGCACATATACTTTCCAAAGCGAGATGCATTTGGATTAAACAGTGTGCGAGCATTCCAAAATGATTCGATGACGAACTCTGCTGCAGGCACCTGGGTGGCGAGCTTGGAGCCCTTCTTTCCTGGATTGGAAACTGACAACTCCAAGAGCGTCTTTATAGCGAGGTGCCGAGTTTCTGACTTTCCACTGCCAGCTTCACCACTACAGATGAAATAAGCATTCATAACTTACATCCGAAGTAAGAAACGAAAGTGTACTTTATGATGAGGGACTGGTCCTGGGTGGTGTGCCTCATGTGGTAGTAAGCATTATTAGTGAGCTGAAAGATGTGGGGTCGAAGGGGGGTCTTGTTCTCGGTCGTATTCCGATAGTATGCAGCATATTTTTGAAGAAGTGAGTCCGCGTTTGAAGCGACATACTTGTGAGGGTTGATGGCGACCAGGGTAGAGGAACTGATGTTGGTATATATTGTGTTGGACATGAAGCGCTCGCGGAGACAGGTGACGATGACATCGTCTGAGATCACTGACAAGCTGGCTTCATGGGTTGTTGGCAATCACGACAACAATGGGACTGTAAAAGAAGAAGAGTGTGAAGGAGGGAAATGAGTCGGTAGGGAAGTCGTCACTGCAGGAGGACGAGAAAAGGGAAGGAGCAAGTAGATGTCTGTGAGCTGGACGGCAGAGACATGATCAAGATGGGCAATAGGTTGGTGAGGTCAGTGGTGACCTCGAGCTGTTGCCGCAAGGGCGATGACCCAACCTTTCGGGGCTGGAGGAAGACGAGGGTAACAATCGGTGCATACTACAATACTGATTAGTTCTGTAAAGGGATGGCGATCAGGGTACTCACAAAGCAAAAGCTCAAGACAAATTTTCAAAGGAGTGATGATCAGCAAACTTGTTCACATAGTATGCTTTAAAAGCATCAAGAGAGGTATCATAACGAACTGCAGGATGAATGGGGTCTGAGTTGCTGAACATGGGTAGTAAGTGGACAGCGCAGAAAACAGAGTCAAGATGAATGACTGATAATTCGCGTGATCGATCCTCTCGGATCATGGGGCATACCATTCAAAGCCCAGTAGCATTGTCCGGCTGAGAGCTGATCTGCTTGTACCAGTGGACAAGCACACAGGGGAAGGTTTTGTTTGAATATGGAATAGAAAAAAAGCAGAGGACTCAGGCAACTTCCATGCCGTTAATGCTGTTGGGGGTGTAATCCGAGTCAACCAGTACAGTGTCATAATGAGCAGCTCCACGTCGCCATGACGGAGTTGCTCATATGTGTTCGCGATACATACCGCCAATTCCACTTGGGTCACTTGGTGCGAAGAAGGTGGCCATGGCAGAGTGGAAGACATTCAAGCGTCCCCCGTAAACTGGCATTTGCTGCAGGGGCACATCAGCATCAGGGTGTAGCTGGTCATAGAGGAAACATCGAATGAGGGTTGGGAGTGCAGGAATGTCGAGCTCTTCAGCCAGATCTGGAATGGTTTGAGCACAATGACGCTCTTCACAATGTTTCAGAATAGACTTATTGGTAGGGAAAATGCACTCACGGATTGTCCTGGCCAGCCGAATATCACACAACACTTGTTCTCCCTCCACTGCACCTCCCTCGTCATCACTCTCTTCTCCTTCATCACATTCTTCTTCTTCTTCTTCGGCATGACCAGCCTGCTGATTGACATCATTTGAGTCGGTGCTGCGGCTGCCATGCGCATCTTCATCGCTGTCCACGTTGGGTTGTTTTTCTGTCATGGAGATTCATCATTGAGATAAGGATCCATTAAGAGTAAATATTTAGCTTACTGAAATACCGAAGATGAGACATCGTGGAAGGTTCCATGAGCATTTTATGGGCAGTAAAATTGACTAGTGAGGCAGCCAGTTTGTCGATCCTCTGGTTTGTGAGTAACATTTGCTTCAGTGCATTGAACTTGTTTGAACGTTGATATGGTCGTTTGACGGCCTTGATATGTTTCGACTTGGTGATGGACGAACAAAGCCCATTAGGAGCACCAAAAAGACAGATAAGTTTGGGATAATGTTTCATTGCATGTTGTCGGGGGAGCGCAAAATTTGACTGGACATTTGCTGCGATAAATATTTCACGGTATTCGTGAAAGCATTCCAGGGTATCTCCAAGATCCTTGAGCATATCCTCAGTGATGATATTATGCCGAGCGATGTAGCAGAACTCAAGAAATGCACGGAATGTGTGCATCATGTTATCTGGAATATATCCTTCAACGGCATTGAGGTAGACCTTCATAAGTGCCTTTGAATCGTCGCCGGTCCATTGATTGAAGCCTCGTCTGTCTGCAAAACGGCGAAGGCCGGAAAATGGTGGGGCAACAGCAATTCTATTGTCCACCAATATTAATTGGTTTGCATAGACCATGCAATGTTGAATGTTGTTACCTTCTATTGATGTCATCAAGAATCTCCTTTGCCCAGGTAGATCCATAAGTTTCCTCGAGGTAATTACATACCCAGTCGACGAGGTGATCCTTGAAAACTCCTTTGATGAGTAGATGGAGTAGATCTGGGGCGAGTAGCACATGGATGTCCAAGTGGGGGAAATTGCTTGTAAAACGCTGGTGACACATCAGTAAAGTTAAGCTAGTGGAACATAGACAAAGAGATGAACGATTACATCCACGACTATTCCCCATTCATCCCATAGCATACCAGTGTCGACCTCTTCAATCAATGCTTCGAGGAGTTCTTGCATACAATTCCCATGTTCTCCATCAAGATCCCAAGGAAACGCAAGACATCTGCAGTCAAAGTAAAAGAGGATGGATAAACAAAGTGCTGTAAGTTGAAAGTTGAAAGTTACTATGTACCATCCACACCAGTTCCGCACGATACCTGCCAGGATCACTTGTTCCTCGTAGTCAGCAATGTATGGTCCTAGTCCATACATGACTTTTCTGTAGTGGCCATCCGCGCACATTGTAACCTCTGGGACCGTCATACCTGGTTTGAGTGTTTCAAGGATCTTAGATAGGGAAAAATGGAAAAGCTGTTTCTTGAAAGTCCGGAAATGTGCATCATTGGTGTGTTTTTTCCTTGCTATAGATGATCATGTAAAGTATTGGTACTAGGACTATGCAGATAGGCTATCTGACTTACTCTTAGGTATGGCAAGAAACCCGAGAAGCACAAGGACATTGCGGTGGGCACAACAGACATTGTTGTGGACATTGCTGACAGATAGGTAGATGGGATGATAGTCATTCTGTCCAGTCCTGACGGAAACTGTCATTTTGTCACTGCCAAGTATTATTGGCACAAAAGCTGAACCATGCGCTGCCGGGTCTTGAGTAATGATATCCTGAATACAAATTAGCGAGCAGATACAATAAATCTGGCTGTCCATACTGCTTGATTCCAGGCCCAACCCACTGACATGAGATCATGCCAGCAGTGGCTGTATGCTCCATTAGAACATTCTTCCCACTCGCGATATGGGGCATAATCAATCTCGTTCTTGAAGTCAGGGTTCTTAAGTATGTTTTGGACAAGTTTGTGTGGGTCTTGGAAGTGGAATTCATATGAGGCATCCATCCAAGGAGCGGGATTGTAGGTTCTATCGCCAATGTAACTGACTGAATGACTAGTCCACAGTACATCACCAAGTGACATCACGTCAATGGTCTCGTATAGGTCTTGATGGTTAGCAAAGGGAGGTGCATCACCATGAACCGCTAAGGAAACTCCCCAAAGATGGAGTAAAGTATCGATTTTTTGGCCTGACATTTCTGCCTGTGAGAACAAAAAGTGTGCAGTCTCGAATTCCAGCCGGTTGCAATAAGGTGTCCAGTCGTCATTGGATTGTACAGGAGGTGGAGGTGGAGGCGCAGCTGGATCGATAAAATCCCCAGTGTCATTACAGATGCATCCTAATTAGTTAGACGTCAGCAATAAGATAGGAAGCGATGACAATGTCATACCATCTAGCAGCGGGTGATAGTCCTGAGTAAAGCATTGTTGCTTATTTGTGGCTCCATTGTGTACCTCACGGGGCTGACCAGGCTTGGGGATACAGAAGGAGTGCTGATGTGCAGAGCGCTGGTGTTGAGTGAGAGCTGATTTGTTCTTCAGCAGCTGCTGGCAGCCAGGGTGCAGGCAGGGAATTCTGGAAGTGGTGAATGAACGATGGACATGGGGCATTGAGCGAGCTTCAGGTGTGGAAATTTTGTATTATCGTTAGAGTGGGTATTATAGCACAAATTGTGAATACAAAGACTTACATGCACAACGAATTTTTTTGCGGCCCATCCCGACTGGAACCCTAGTTCCATCCACTCACCACTTCCACTGTCCTGCTGTCTCTCGACTCTCGAAGCCTACAATGGTCACAACTTGAAAAGAGAACGCTACAAAGCGAGTAGCCCAATCACCACTTGACCTAAAGCGTAAGCGCTGTACTACAGCTGAAATCGAGGTGGACAGGCAGCGCCTGGAGGAAGAGTGCCAGAACGCCAAAGAAGTACATTGAGTCGGGAACCAACGTATTGCCAGTATCCAGGATAGGCAAGCATTGGAGGACGTTAAGGCAAAGGTTGCAGCAAAACCCCAACCTCAACCTCAACAGGTGCAACCCACCTCAAAGGGTCAGCCATCGATAGCACTGGATCAAAATGAGGATGAGAATCCCTGCAATGATCCCATGGAGGCAGATGTTTCAGCGATAACAATGACTGGTGCACGAGGAGATGGTGAGGAGTTGCGACTGAAGAAGGAGCCAAGAAAAACAATACATTGCGATGCAGTACACGCCTTGCATCAAGAAGCTCAGGCTGATTCCGGGACATCGAAGTTGGATACACGTGGATTAGGAAACTCAGTGACTCAGATCATGAATCAGTACTTTCCTTTATCGTTCATTATGTTATTACTGACTGAACCCACACTTTTTTTCTGGAACCTTATTAGCAGATGTCGGGATGATGATCCCAAAGAACAGCTTTTGGGTTACATGAACGAATGGCTCACTGACAGCTTGAAGACAAACGACAAGCCAAAACAGCCATCCCCACAAATCACAAATTCTTCGAACATTGCCAGTAGCACGTGTGGCGTTTCTTCTCTCTTCAACCCAACAGCGACAGTGTCAACAGCTTGCTCTTCCATTCCTAAGCCCCCCACAAGTCATTCACCAACTCCATTCCAAGTCAGTGCCGATGTGGAGGATGAGTCTCCTGCAGTCCTATTGGATGATGATGATACTGTGGAACATGAAGCTGCACACTCAGTCTCCAACATGCACAAGGCTCCCACAGTGGTTTCGCAGTTAGCTCTGACAAGGGTATGACATCATGTTGCAATAATACCATATGAGACACATAACTTGATCCAACGTAGAAGGAAAGTATCGATTACTGCCAGCCTCCCTTCACCCAGAGGCCGAAGGTCACTCCCACATCCATTAAAACTGAGCCCATTGACGTTTCCATGGATACCATCCTTGATGTCTCAAGTTGATGCTCCTCCTGTAGCCACCGCTACGCTCGCAGGTCGAAAATGGGCAACAACTGTAAGTGTCATATAATAGAGCTTTCTGGATTGACGCAATCATTGTGTCTAGATTCAAGCTGCCAATCATCGCGAAGCACCCCTCTCAAAGCGTCCATGCACAAAGCCTTCCTCGGTCCAAGACAAAACAGGTGTCGAATCCACTACAAGAAAGGTGAAGTACAACAACTCTCACCTCCCTCAGGGTGCAATGATCGATAACAAATGGTGCGGTATCCTAATCCCAACCTACACAAAGTGGAACGGAATGCTGAATGTGTGCTGGGGTACCAAAAGTTCATCTGAGGTTGAAGTCCTGCAGCTACTATGGAATGTCATCTACAAGGATAAGATTCCCGCCACCATTCAAAGCGACGAATTGATTCACACCATCGTAAGTACTGGCGCTGCCCTCATATAGTACAATCTCACACACTCCCACAACAGGCTACTCAGAGGATCGCAGAATGGCGAGGAGGATTCGCATCTGCGAGTATCGCAATGATTCACAGCCTTATCAATTCTAATGAAGCGTTCAACTCTCCTGAAAGACAATGCAAACTAGCAAATTTCTGGCTAGAGGGTAACCGGTTTTTGTTTGAGGATGTCACTGGTGACTCGTCAAAGGTGAGAATCAATTCAACACACAATGCCATGCAAGATATCAGGCCGGTAACGTACTAACTCAATTCCATAAGATTATAAAGGGATGTGGAAATCCTGTTTTGTCCTACAAATGTTTGCAGCACACATGCATTTTATTCAAGGTGCCATGGACATCCCAATCGAGACAGGACTGAAAGGTGGGCGCGGTTATCCGAAGGCAGCACTTTCCCTGGCCGGTGTTGTGGTTTTTTTTTTCATCACCATCCTTCTCAGAGACACATACTAATATATACATTACAGGTGAAACGAACATTTGTTTTACTCCAGGACAAGGCTTTCACGTTTGAGATCATCCCTCCGACTGGAAAGGGCAAGAGGAAGGCAACTGGAAGCAAGAAATGGAAGGTGAATATTTCGGGTGAGATGTTCAAGAAGGATTTCTGGGGTCACGAGACTGCACGCTATATGCAGAGCATTGAAAAAATCCCACCAAAGGTGTGGAACAACATCATCAAGACTTCTCTCCAGTTAGTGAAGGATACTCTATGGAAGCCTGGATGCAGAACATTGAGTGACGATGAAGATGATGACCCAAAGGTGTCCAGCGACAATGAGGACAATGATCTCAATGATCTCATGACATACTGCTGAGACTGTGCCCTATTCAGTATTTCTTCTTCTCATTTCATTTTATCCCATTCTTATTATCTTTTCGTCCCTGCACAAATCCATCCACAATGGAGAAATCCACCTAGAATGCTATATTCAGCTGCCGCCCCCATTTCTTTTTATTTCCTTTGCATTGTTCATCTCTTCCCTGTTGCTCTGCACTGTCTGGAATGCCTTCTTACGCCACTTTGGTCCTCTTCCACCATGTTATTCTGCACTCCTTTCTTAATCACCCGCTTTAGCTTCGTGCTTCGTGCTGTCATAGTTATCCTAATTTGCATCATGTGAAGTCTCGTTACCTTTGTCTGAGTCCCGCTTGCCTTGCACATGCTCACCCCACTGTTCCCCCCCGTCCCTGTGCTCACCCTCCTGTCAAACGCGAACGGCAAGGTTGCAGATTTGGAACGGACAAGCTCATTGGCAAGTGGTATGTGTCTCCGCCGATTTGTTGTGCATAAATCAGCATTGGGTTACAGGTTCATGATCTGTACCGCCTGGTATGCCGTATCAAGCAAAAACAATTATCAAACCAGGGAGTACACCCACCCGTGCGCCATTTGCTGGTCCGCCCATGCAAGCGCGTGAGACCGGTACATCACACCTAGTCATCCCTCCCTATACTACAGATCAACCCACAGCACCTCTCATCCTCGTGTCTGTCCACTCAAGAGCATTGTGATGACCTTTGCAAGACAAGGGACTGTTCTCTGGAAAGCCCATCACCACCCAAGCACACCCCAAGAATGTGCACCCCATTGATGCGTCGTGAGAATACAATGAGGCGGATGGCCTTGGGTGCTGCGTCAGGTGCCAGAGCGCTCCTCGCCTGGCGTCGCTGGGGCATGCGACTCTCAACCGCCAAGTGGATCACTCCCAATGAGCTCGCGTGACAACAATGGATCCACGGTGTCGTTACCAGGTAAGACCGTTCACCATGTCAACACTCCATAAGACAGTCCTAGAGGTGTTGAAGAGGTATGTAAACATCTCATTCAATAGATGACTTGTATGCTCCCTACCCATCCCCAGGATTCCCCCCAGACAACTACACAGATCCATTCAACCAAGCGCCCTCCCAGGCACATGCCCCACTTGTGGCCAATGCCTCTCCATTCTACTAATGTGGAGGCCTTTACAACAGTAATATGAGGACTGCAAATCATTCTGTGCTGACGATGATGATCTCAACAACCGGAGTTGACTGACATCCAATCAGGAAGAGACCAACTCCAACTGCGCTGCGCAAATTATGGACAGTAGCCTCTGAGTCAGTAATAATGTCAAATTAATCCCTGGGATGCTTGCCGCTGCACAGGAGATGTGCCTCCGAATCTATTCCTCATTGGAATGGTGGACAATCAGTGTTTGTTCTCGCAATACATTCTCCTTGCGTTGTTGGTCAGTATTCATGTTCCAGATTTCACTACGTCGCTCCATTGACTTGCTCACCCAGCTCAAGTACGACAACGAGCCTTGTTGTGTGTGATTTTCGCGATCATCAAGGTTGGTAAGCCAACGGAGAGATCCGTCTTATCAGACTTAATCTACTTAGCATATGTTGTCTTAGTCAATTTTTTTTCTTGAGCCAAGCACCTTTAAGTTATCTAAGTCATTATTAAACAAATTGAGTTAAGAGCCTTCATCTTATCAGACTTAATCTACTTGGTAACATACATTGTCTTAGTTAGTTGTTTTTCTCAAGCCAAGTACATTTAGGTCATTTAAGTCATCATTAAACAAATTGAGGTTTTCCTGATGGTCTGAAACACAATTAATAAACATTTGCTTGCTGTGTGTAACACAGGGTCACTTACTTGGACACAGACATAAGCGATGTGTTCAGGCTCTACTATGGTCATATCATGCAAGAACACATTGTAGGACTTAGTACCTCTCTTTAATGTCATATTCAGAGCAGAAGTTGGTTCCAGGAAGATGTGCTGAGCCACCTACCCAAAGTCAGTCACTGTAAGTCATGATGACAATGAAACCGAAAACATACCCTGATCAGCATATAGCCTCAGAAGAGTCCATTACACATGTCCTCGGGATCATAGATGTCTCCAGGATACTTGTCACTGCTCCAAAATACAGTAGGAAAATCATCAGCTCTCATAGGTATTTTGCCGCATTCAAGCAACTTGAGGGCCCTGGAACAAGTTCATAAGTCTTTAGAATATGATAAATGAGTCACTGACTCTATGGGGTCTGCATCAAACCCTGTGAGCGCTTCCATCAGACAAATAAAGCATGCAAGGACAGGGTGCTTTAGACCCATCTGGTCTTGACCATTGGTATTCACAATTGGAGGGTTAAGAGCTGCTTTGTGAGGTTCCAGTGCTGTGTATTGTGCAATGTAGCTCTTCAATTTGGTAGCATCAATTGATCTTGTGTTATTGATGATGTCGACCATCTACCAGTATTCTTAGTGCATATGCACATATACTTTGAAGAGACTTGCCTTTCAAGTAATCTGGGCCAGTTCAGTAGAGCAGTTGTGGTTTGTAACAAGCAGAATAAGCCCAGGGGTAAGTTGGAGGATCTTGCGGTAAGTTGTCAGGTAGTACTGACATGCTTCATCATCACTGTCATTGATGTTCAGCCTCCTGGATACCAAACATAGCAGAACATACAATGCTTTCAGTCGGTCATCACGAATCTGCCTCATGATCTTGTCTTCCTCAAGCTTGCCAGCTTTGCTTGCTTCATCCTGTTCCATTAATGTGGCAACATTGATTACTTTCTCGACATCACACCAGAGGTCAACACAGCACGTGATTGCACGTGCAGCAGAGATAAATTCTCTGTTGACAGGTGGTGGATCATTGACACCCTTGGAAGACCTTCCATATATCATTATCCATACATAGTCAACAGAAAGCGAAACATATTCAATTAACCTTTTCCCCTTCCATCTCTTCTTCTTCTTGTTGCCTTCAGTATTGCCCTTCTCCTTCCCTTGCCCCTGGGTATATAACCCCTGGTAAGCGCTGGTGTTGCTCTTTGAGTCAATACACAGGTCTGATGAGTCATTGGACGAAACAGGTGGTTTTAGGACAGATCCCCAGAACCTGTTACCTGTTGACTCCCAAGTCTTCACTTGCAGTACACACCCCCACACTCCTCACTTCGCTCGTTGTGTGTGGCCCCCTCCTAACCTAACCTAACATAACATAACTGGATAACCGACCAACTTGTGTTCTTGAACACAAGTTGATTATCTCAGCCCATCCAATAAAACATAAACCTTTGAGGAAATGAGTACAATTTGGTCGTGCTGGTGTCATGACTTACAATTGTGCCGGCCAGTGTGAGTGTCTTGTATGGCACATGGGGTTGGAATTCAGTGAACTGCTGAAGGGCCTTTTTCAAGTTGCTGTAGAAGAATGCAAGGCATGGCCGCTGGAGGCCACGGTGAGCAAAATTGCTAGATTTACCATGTCTCATATATTAGCGCAAGTTCTGAGTGAAGCATGAACCATACATTGGCATCGACATCTCCGCGTAAGTAGGCCGCTGAGGAGAGTAGTTCAACAGCCTTACTCTTGATTTGCATGGTACGTTCTTCTGCAGTCTTGGCATTCTTGGATGGAAAAATATCATAATCCACACGTAAGTTCTTTGCCATCTCATTCTTTAAATCACTGCAAAAAGTTTGCGTATCGTTGAAGATCTAGAAGTGTTACTAGTATGTAGAACGTGCAAAGTATATTACTTACAAGTCTGCACATGCCCGCTCAATGCTCAGGATATATTCCTGTATGGTACACTGTCAAGATAAAATTAATGGATCGAATAATCAAAATGCACCCTTTTCTAATTCCCAGTTCTGCATCTTGTAGTATGCTATGACCTCATGGAGAACCTTGCTGCACTGACCATCAATTGCTACCTTGAGCCTGGGGAATGCATCCTCGACAGCAGCATGGAGTCACATACATGCTTTCGCAAGGTCAAGGAGACCCTGCCAGCGCTTGGGATAGAATGAAATGTTTGTGTCCTTCAATGAAGTATCCTTGTCCTTGTCTTTGGAGCGTGCAGCTGGTTTCTTGCCTTGTTCTCCGTCTCTGTCTTGCTGCTTGTCCTTCTCTTTCCCCCTGCCCTCGTTCTCCTTTCTGGCCTCAGCTTGTGTTTGCTTCACCTCACGCTCTTGCTTGTTCTCAGCATTGCATGGTTTTTTTGGTGCTCGATGATGACAACCATTGTCCACATCGTCAAGATAGCCCGGAGAAGGGGAGCGAGGACGGCAGTTGGTCGCATGATGCCGCGCGAGTAGATCGTATGTCACACCCACCTATAACAAAGATATGGATATAAGGTGATGGACAAAGGACGAGACAGGAAATCTACCTGTTCATCACCTGGGTGGTGTGAAACTTCTGCCCCACTGTCTATTGGGTTTTGTGAAATTTCATGAGAGATGGGTGGCAATGGTGGTGCTTGCACCTGTGTTCGGTGAGCAGCTGAGTTGTGGGAAGACCGGTGGGGTGGAGAAGGGTTTTGTTGGGAAGGAAGATCACAGGGGGCTGTCTTCTGGCCACTGGATGATGAAGTAGGGCACTGGGGACTCGAACCATGAAGTGGCTGGATGGTCCTGTTCTGGAAATTGAAAGATTGGTGGATGGGAAGGGGTTGCTGACATCCTCACTGATCAATTTCACAATGGGCAATGGAATTGTCTTGATGCTCAACATGAGGGGTAGATTCAGCCCGAGGCTCAACAGGGGGAATGGAATTGTCTTGATGCTCAATGTGGAGAGTAGAATAGTTTTGATGCTTAATGTGGGGAGCAGAACGGTCTTGATGCTCAATGTGGGCAGCAGAATGGACTTGACACTCAACATGGACAGCGTGATCACCAGACTTAGGTGGTTGACGTTAATCAGCAAGCGGCTCAGATTGGCGCTTGTCATCGTCATCTTCAGGTATGAATCGACCATCAGCATTGCTCAGATCAAGTTGGTGCTCATTGTCCGTGTGTCCTATTGTTTTGTTTACTACTAGGGACATGAAATACCATTTAAAACATACCTTGCACTAAATCAGGATCAGGATCGTGGAACACATTGTACAACCCATCCATGGGGTCCGCATATAAATCATTGTCTGGGGGACTATTGTAAAGATCCGAATCCAACTGCTTGTCCTCAAGCTGGTATTTGTCGTCCTGTTCTTCAGGTTCCTCACTCAACTCTGAGAGTGAGCTATGCCCCAGAGCAAGAGCGGCACGAGGATGGCTTGGGCGCTGCTTTGAGTGAGAGGGCGAAGAACTTGCAGTATTTGCAGCACGTCAATGGTGATTTTCCTTGGCTGTTGCTGTGGTAAGTGACTTTCCATGCCGATTTTGGTACGCGTGGAGACCTTGTGAGCTGACATATGTAGGACAAGGTGGCAGCTGGAGTTTGAAACCAAACCAACTGTCTGGGGATCCTTGAGCTGGAATATGGACCGGGACACCAGTCACAGGACCACTAGGCCGGGGTACTAGAGGCTCTGGTTCCTAAGGGAAACAATATAGGAAGCTATCTAGGCGGCAAGCTAGATGGCTATTGACACTACAGGACTATGACCTCCTATTCCAACATACTCTGGGAATTAACATGGGCCCCGCAGACGCGCTCCTGCGTAAAGACAACGTGGAAATGGCTAATGACAATGCCGCCGTCTCTTTACTGCCGGGGGAGCTTTTTATCAAATGACTCGACACCAACCTCTGGACTTCTATCAAGAAGTCATCCTCTGCCAACCCCTTCATCATCACCCAGCTACGCTCACTCCATGAGGGTGCATCGGGCATTCCCCGCTCCTCTATTTATGATTGGCGCTATGACGAGGGGATTCTTTATTTCAAGGACCAGGCCTATGTGCCCAAAGATCACCGACACGACCTCCTCCATGTCTGTCTTACATGATTCACCCATGGGCAGTCATGGTGGATATTACCGAACAGTTAACCTCGTCCAATGCGACTATTGGTGGCCTGGCCTCACTGCATTTGTGCGCCGCTTCATACAGGGCTGCGCAACCTGCCAAGCCAACAAGGTCAATACTCATCCTACTGTTCCCCCATTGACCCCTCTCCCTGTTGCCTCCTCCCGACCTTTCCAATGTCTCTCTGTCAACCTTATTACGGACTTGCCACCGTCACATGGATATGATTCAGTCATGGTCGTGGTCGACCATGGCCTTACTAAGGGGGTGATTTTCACTCCATGTCATAAAAGCGCAGACGCCGAGGGCATTGCGCAACTCTTTTTCGAAAAAGTCTTCCCATGGTTTGGACTCCACGACAAGATTATCTCGGACCACAGTCCACAATTTGCCTCGGCCTTCGCTCGAGAACTGGCCAGGCTCCTTGATTATGATCCGCTCCTTTCTTCCACATACCATCCACAAACCGATGGAGAAACAGAACAGGTCAACCAGGAACTCGAGACTTATCTTTGGATCTTTTGCCAAGGTGATGCCTCCTGTTGGTCAGATCTCCTTCCAATGGCAGAGTACTGTCACAACTCCTCCATCCATTCCGTGATGGGAAAGACTCCTTTTAGCCTAATGATGGGGTATGAGCCGCGTGCTTACCCACAGATCGGAACTATGTTCCTTCCCGCCCTCGAGAAACGACTCGGGGACCTCGATGAAGCTTGACTAGAAGCCACTGCTGCGCACGAGAAGGTGCAAAGATATATGAGGGAACATATAACCTCCAAATTCAAGCCCTGGAAAGTCGGAGATAAGGTGTGGCTCGAGGGCCACAACCTGAGACTCCACTACCCCTCTAAAAAACTCGCTCCTCGACGGGAAGGACCATTCGAGATTACTCAAGTCATATCACCAGTATCTTATAAACTCCGGCTCCCACGAACATGGAAAATTCACAACGCCTTCCACACCTCCCTTCTCACCCCATATAGGACTACTGCGGAACACGGGGATAATTTTATCCCACTTCCACTGGATGTTATAGATGGAGAAGAGGAATTCGAAATTGATCAGATCTTAGCCCATCAGGGCTCTGCTCGACGCCGCCACTACCTCGTTTCATGGAAAGGATACCCATCCTCTGAAAACACCTGGGAACCTGAGTCCAACTTGGGACACGCCACTGACCTCCTCAAGGAATATAAGGCGAGGGATCTCCTCACTTTTCCTCCATAACCACCACATACCACTCTCATCGTTTTAAGTGTTGAGCCCTAGCTCCACTACATGTCGTTAATCGCATCCTCCTATGTCCACATCATCCCAGCCAACATCCCCATCCACATCCACCAACTCCCAACTCCCAACCCGCTCTCGTCGAATCCTCTACTGTGCCGTCCTTGAGAACACCACCACTTCCATCACCTTACCCTCCATTCCCACTTACCGGGACGTTCCAATACTCAGATCCTTGGTCGGCATATTCCATACCTACGCCACCTCCCGCACTCTCCATGCCCAGCTATTTCCAGATGGGACCTTGCCTGTCTACGCCACTGCCATGGAACAGTCCATCCATGAGTTACGAGACACAATTCTCAACACACTCCACAACCATGGATTCAATGACATCTTTCGGGGACTCCCTCGACCCCTCTTTGCACATATTCTTAGACTGATACTTAACACACTCCCCTCCAACCTATGATGATACTATTTCGATGACGATGGGAATCACCCATGGGATCGGGACACTTGGGCCTGGGACGGGGTTGATGGATCTAGGAGAAGGGAGGATGGAGATAGTGACACAGGGTCTGTCTCAACCGATTGAACTGCCTCCTGCACCCCCATCCCCATGCCACCTCCACCAACCCCAGCCTCTTGCACTTCTACCGCAGGACCAACTGATGGTGGCAATGGAGGAAAGCAGCGATATTTGCCCCCGAAGTCTTTCAGAGCTCCCTGCATCCTCCAACGAGGTTCGAGACTTCCTCACCACAATCCCCTTACTTGGAGCCACCACCCCGCCCCCCGACAACATTGTTTTCCCTGCCCAAGAGCACCCTGTCTCACCATCCCCCGGAGCAAGTTCTCATAAGCTCAAATGGGCTAAGGCAACACTTCAGTTCAGACTCCTGTCTTCTGCTGCACAAGCTGTGGGAAGCTCTACTAAAAGACTGCACAATTGCTTGCACGCAGACACACCCTATCCCACCTCCGGTAGATATAACAAGGATGCTGCGGTGTTGCCCTTGCTGATGCCTGGTTCCTCCCAAAACCCAATAGACGTTGATTCCATCATTCTTCCTCCTCGCCACACCCTCACTCATTGCTTCACCTGTCAGGAGTTTGGTCATCTCCGTCCCGACTGCCCTCGCTACCAATGCCCCTTTTGCCTCACCACAGCACCGGGGCACATCCAAACCTTCTGTCCTTGCCGTCGCTGCCCCATCTGTGGGGAACTTGGACATTGCGAGGAGAATTGTGTTGTCCGTCGCAACCCCCAGGATGACTACAACCCAACCAACTACGAGGTCAATGAGGGGGACTGCGACTAAAGGAGTGGTCTCACAGATGCTTCGACCATAAACGGGGGGTAATGTTACGGTTTACTAGAGGGGTACACTTTTTCCATCTTTACTATACTTGGGCAGCTACGCTGCTTTACTTGTTTCTCTTTAGACTCTATCTCTCACTCTACGGAGTTGTATTCATACTGGAGTCATCCTCCAGATAGTTTCTCCTTTTATATCCATTTCTTACATACTCACACAGCGCCCCGCCCTCTGCTCTATATTTAGCTTCTTCCTTCGGACTTCTTCCCATATGGTGTTCCTCTTTTAGATCACACTGCCACATCTCGCAGTTCCGCATTATTGGGATGGACTATATGGAGTATGGTCATCCTTCAGACTCCCACCTCCTTTTTCCTTTTTTATCATTTACCTTACTCGCATGAACCAGGGGCCTACCGTATATAAACTCTGTACTTTTATCGTGTATTTCCCTAAGCTAGTTCTACACAATATCAGCATAGTTCTAGTGATATTTCCCGAGAGCTCCAGCGGCTAGCACCTGGATATCGGAGACCGTCAAGCCCACCTTGAGTCTCAGTTCATCTTCTGAGATAGACTGTGGTAGACATCGCCCTAGCAGGCTCCTCTACTCATTACCTTGCCCTCTACTCGTTGAACCTCATTCAGGCCAAGGTAACTTCACACTCCACTTGTCACTAACTGCACTGCGCGTTACAGATATTATTGCAGGTGTTGTCTGGAAAAGAACCATGGTCAGAAGTCCGGGAAGACCAGGCCATTATTTTGCAATTGGCAAGGGGGCAGAAGCCCAGCTGACCAGAGTCTCAAACCCTGGATGATTCTCATTGGAATTTCATTCAAGAGTGCTGGTTGCTGATGGAGGAACAGCCTGCTGTGGAAGTGACCATCCCAACCATTGAATGGTTCTTGAATTGTTGTCCACGGTACTGTCCCCTCTTTGACTTGATCAAGTCATAGCCAAGTCAGGTTGATTCTCTTGTGGACATGTCATCTTCTCTCAGCCAGGTTATCTTGGAGTCCTCGATGATGAGTGTCAATGTCTTTGACAAAGATTCTTAGAAAAGGTATAAACATTTGATTACAAACATCACAGTCATGCTGACGATATGAATCTTATTTGTTCATCATGACCATATCACACTCTCTCATACTTTGATGTGTAGTGGTTCATGACTGTGTTGAGTGTGAACATGGACAGCCATGTCAATCATCCACCAGTCCTAAGCAGAACTTTGTATAATGCAGGGCTCTCCGTTTTCTGTATTGAAAGGTAAACAAGTTTCAATACCTGGGGGATGGTGTCTGCTCACTGGCAGTGACCTTAGAAGTTTCATACACGAGTGGGGTGTTTAGGATGCATAGGACAGTGAGAAATGACAATTACAAAGCACAAGGGACCCACCTTTGACTGCCTGGTCGCGCATTAGATAGTGACGCTTCTTTCACTTTGCGCTGTAATCCATTTCGCATTTGATGTACTATAAGTACACTAGTATTTATCCATTACATAATATCGTTCTATCCAAATATGGATTGCTTAGTTGGACTGTCGTCACTTCAAACACGGACAATGCTCGAGGCAAGGCATGGACAAGTCAACCTCCTCTGAGAGCTCATGACATGGATTCCCCTGCTGTGCTGGTTCAAGATGGGGTCGTACATCCGAGTTGTGTAAAACGGTTCAAGGTCAGTTTCCGTTAGTCAATCTGACCACCGTATGACTGATGGAATCTCTCAGCACCAATTGTACGCAGAATCTTTAAAACACGTCCATCTGCCGTCCACGCTTTATCTCACCAAGTTTGACCATGATATAGCCGTATGTCGTCGCCTGTGGTCCCTTTTTCTCTTCTCCATGTAGCGTTCACCTCTACCCTTAGGACACCGAATCACACTTTTATGTGTCCCTTCAGCAATGGAAACAGCTCAATCTGTCCCCCTCATTCATCTGATTTGCGCAAAAGGCCGATCCACTCTCCCTTTCCATCCCCCTCCTCTTACACAACTGGAGAGACATCCTTGAGTTATGGATGGCCACAGTGGATGCTGCTGATGACAAAGGGTTATGAACGCTTCTCAAGTGTCTCAACCCTCTTCAACCCTTATGTCTTTTGCTCATTCAATCCCAGCCTTCTCCAGAAGCTGGCACATGACCTTTGCACGACCCTTTCGCCTGTCTATGCTGACCTGTTAGCCAAGCTCCTCAGTTTTCTTCCCCATCCTATCGCAACCCCCGTGCTCACGGCATTGGTAGTGACGCTGTCAGGGCTTTTTAGGTACCTTCTCATGCCATCCATACATTTGGATCTTTTGCAGGAAACATTGTCCTCCTTTCTCACTATCCTACCGAATTGTAGTCCCGAAGTACAGCGCACTGCCGCCAAGGTGTGAGCGTCTGTGTTACGCCGTCTGTAGACTTCTGCACAAGAAAAGGCAGTTCTCCTCATGGCCAACAATCTTGATGGGGTAGAAAGTGCCAGTGCCTGGATGCTCATGTTTGCTTGCAAAGTGGGCCTACCTCGCTTTTCGTGCTTCCAGTGTGTTGATTTCCTTTCCCGTTATATGCAGTCTATCTCCTCAACCTCCACACAACTTCATCTTCAATAATGGGACCGGCCATTGACTGCTATCTGACCTGCAAAAAATCTGATTTACTGTACACTGTCTTACAATGGACACTCACTTCTATCATCCACCACTGCAAGGGTGCTGATCGGTTTTCTGGCATCGCTGAGATATTTGTAGCTTGATTTTTGACTTCCGTCAGTCGGTCGCCATCAAACGACGCAGAAATAGAGTGCCTCTGCCATATATTACAGTTGATCAGTATCGTTTGCAGCATACGTCAAGGATGTCGACTGTTGCGTGAGTTCCTTTTGTCCTATTCCCACCTCGTCCTGTTACTACTCATTCCTTGTTTGAAGCACCCCAATTGTCGCAACTGGCATCTGTCCTGCCAAACATTCAAATTTCCCTTCCAATTGAGACCACTCTCTTCAACTTTTTGCTCACAGTCCTTGTAGCAGGAGACATGTCCATGGCAACGAGCACTGGACGTCTGTTGATCACGGAAGCTCTCAAAGTGCCCAAATTTGGAGTTTTACTTCTTGGCGCTCTCGCTGAGCTATCTTGGGGAGGATGGAAACTTGTTGCTCTACCAGCCTTGTTTCGGTCGACGGATGATCTTCTCACTACACACCCAACCCTTCTGACTGATTCGACCCTGTTTCATACAAGATGCAGCTGCTCTCGACACTCGGACAGTGTGCCTTGCTCATAGAGAAATACAACCATGAACTTGTTCCCTTCTTCCTGTTGCTGGCGGTCAACAATGACACCGTGTCGAATTTTACCCGCTACAAACTACATGCATGGCTCACACTGATTAGCAAGTTCACCAACCCAAAGGCGTTCCAAGCTACAGAGACGCTCTTTACTGTTTACCGCGCCCTCTTGTCTCATCCTGATTGTACACCGCAGATGGTCGCGCTCAGCTGTGTGTTGACGTACAAGCCTCCCAACCTCGTGAGGCATGAGGAGACGCTTCGGCATTTCCTAGAAAATACGTTATGGCGGGATGAACTCGCGCACCTCAACTTTTTTTCGTAGACACCACAGACCAACCCATGTTCATGGACACGACAATTCGTCTCCTCTTTGGAATCATGCTCGAGAAAAAAGGGACATACCAAAGGAGGGGATAGAAGAGCTGCGGTGCTCAGTGCGCTGGCCATGTGCACCGAGGACAAGCTTTGGTTACTCGTCAACCTGATGCTGAAGCCGATGGGGTCGAGGAGTCTGCCCTGGCAAGAGGAGGTATTTGTGTTGACAGAAGTGCCCTTGAGTGTCTTCAGAGCAGCAGGTTGGGTTTCTGAATCTGTTGGGCCATGTGCTATGGCACCTTGGGCCGAGAGTCGTGCCACACTGGCCTGCTCCTCTTGGAACTGCCCTGAACCTCACTGCATCTGCACAAACCCGATTAGGAGGCTTGAAGCAAAATGAGGTGCCAATGGCAAGCAGCGGTCCTAACAAAATCCAGGGAGAAGATGAAAGACAAGGAGGATCGAGAGGACGTGGATGAAAACGTCGACGAGGGGTTGATCATCAGGACCATACACTCCATACAATAACTTGGGCTCCAGCAACTGGCCGACTTTTTCCGCACCCCTGTCTCATTCGACTACTCGCCTCACTTGTGGGCATCCTTTGTTACCATCATTTCGCCAAGGCTTGCGCTCCTTGACCAAGAGAACACGCAAGTGCCATCCGCCTTGCTTGATGTGATCTATCTATGGGCATCCCGGCCTGAGTATGTTCGTTATCTGGTGGATTACGACGATTGTGTCTTGCCCAAGGTGTTGGATTGCTTTGTTGCCACCAACGTCAAGCCGGCCATGTTGATGCACATTTTTGACATTGTGGATTGCTTGCTCGCCTTATCCTCTGAGGACGATGCTATCGCACAGGACGTCGTGAAACCACATCTGTCGCTTCTACTCACAAATCTGACAATGCTCGTTTAGCAGACCAAGGATGATCAATGCTTGTCCAGTCCTCTTGCACAGCGCCAAATCAGCGTATTATCCCAAGTGACTCATCACATCACCGACCCTGCACAGGCGTCCATCCTCGTCGGGTTACTAGCTCCCTTGCTACACAAACTAGGCAAAGTGGTTTCCGAAAAGACCAAGATGAACCTGTTGATGAACCTCAATAATCTGTCTGCGCTTGTCCCCGAGGTGTCGGATCTGGCATCACCGACCTATGCCCGAATCTATTGTTGTCGCCCTTGTTCCTCACGTTCTGTTTCCAATGACGTGCGTCTTGCGCTCAGGTCAATGTTCAAGCAACTGGGGATTCTCCACCTGAATATTCAGGATCTTGTGTGGCTCTTGGAGTCGCTCAATGCATGTTCTACAAAACGTATCAACGAACCAGGTTTTGATCGTCGACTTGCGGTGTTTATGACACTCAATGAGGAGCACTACCTCACCCTCTCTCCTCGCGATTGGCTACCGGTCTTATACAACACGTTGCATTTCGTGCAAGGTCCAGAGCAACTTGCCATTCACAACACTGCCGCGTTTATGCTTTGCTGTTTCGTTGGCATTGTTGCCTCTGATGGCCCCTCTGCATCTGAAACCGAGCTACTTTTCATGCGTACTGTCTTGCCGGCACTCAAGAACATGCTGCGATCCAGGCTGAGCTCATTTGCGCCGAGGTACTTGGCATCATTGTGCACGCCGTGATCAAATGCGAACACATCGCTTCACTACAAGAGATGTGCCCCTTTCATGGCACAAAGATTTGGGACCATACATCCTAACTTGGTCCCATGTTTGAACAGGTGGAGTGTAGGTACAGGAAGGAAGGTCATAATGGAAGGTAAGGACTGCTCTTGGCATGTAGGTGGTGAAGGACATTTCAAGCGTTGACCAACGTACTGACCCTACATTTTAGACTAGAAACAACATACCATTAGTACCATACCCCTATACATCACATTATCCCATGTCATATTCATTGAGTGATGGAGGACAGCACTGAAACAGTGTAAAGCACATTCAAGATATTCAAGACAAGAAGCTAATATTACAACACAAACTGTTCACGTTACCCAAAAATCACCCCAGCCCCTCACATCAATCGCCTCAATTCCTGATGCGCAGCCTGTAGCCTCTGCATTTTGTCTTGCATCTCCCGACAGGTCGTCACAATACTGATGCATTCTTCCAACATGCTCTTGCAGCGATCTTGCCCCTCTGGCACAGTGATCCAGAGTCCTTCCTGGAGGGCCCTGTAAATTCCTGTCTGTATACCGAGCACAATTTCATGGTTAATCGTTATCGGAACCATGTTGACGAAAAGTTTGTAGGTGACTGTGGATGAACACACCAAGCGAGTCAGTTGATTTATACTGATTTCGTTTTGGGGGACACTCTACCTTGGAAATATGCCTGAATGCTCGCCATAATGGTCAGAGCTGTCTTCTTCGGATCAGCTGGAAGGAGCTTGGGCAGGTCAGTCGGTTTAGCTGATATCCCAAGGTCATTGAGGCCAGAGAGAATCCCATTGATGGTTGGACTTTGTCCTTGCTGGATCTTGGTCAATAAATCACTGTCGTCCAGGGTGGCTTTGTAGTGCACGAGGAATTTGTCTCTGTAGTCAGCATAATAATGTGTGTTAACAAGCTCAAGCAGCCATTGGATCCTGTCCTTGGTTCGGATAGCAGCCTGCAAGTGATAGAGAGATGAACAACAATGCCATATCAATGGTAATTGAGATAAAATTTCGCACAGAGTTGGATGACGATGAGTTCAATGCACAGCGAGTCTGAGAGTTTGAATGCTTCTCCAGCTGTTGGCATGTCATATGTAAGATGATCCGTGTGATTTCAGCGAGGAGAAACAACGTACCTGACGGAGTGGACTTCCAGGAGAATCCAAAGACTCTGCAATTAGATGCCTGAACCGGAGTCTCTTGATGTGTCGAACTACCAGCACTTGAGGACTCACACGCCCGGTCACCAGTAAAACTGTTTCTGGATGCATGCTCAGTGTCCCTCACATAAATACATACCTATCGTTTCTGGGTGATTCTATTGTCATCCACTCCCATAACTTCCCTTTGTCGACCTGGTCTTTGCCAACAAAGGGGGCATCACTTCCCCTTGTTGTCCTGGTCTTTTCCAGCAAAGGGGGCATCACTTCCCTTTGTTGACCTGGTCTTTTCTGGCAAAGGGGGCATCACTTTCCTTTGTCGACCTGGTCTTTACCAACAAAGGGGGCATCACTTCCCCTCATTGTCCTGGTCTTTGCCAACAACAGGGGCATTACTTCCCATCATGGTCCTGGTCTTTGCCGGCAAAGAGGGCATCACTTCCCTTCGTCAACCTGGTCTTTACCAACAAAGGGGGCATCACTTCCCCTCGTTGTCCTGGTCTTTGCCAATGACAGGGGCATTACTTCCCGTTGTGGTCCTGGTCTTTGCCAATGAAGGGGGGCATCACTTCCCTTGCCGTCTTGGTCTTTGCTACGATGGGGGCAATACTTCCCGTTGTTGTCCTGTCCAACGAACAAGTCAGAGATCGTCCATCAAGACCAACAAGAGCACCAACGTGCTCAGTTCATTGGGTCGCTCAAATGCCTCTTGTGCTAGTCAAATCACCAGCCAATGCATGATCACCCAGTGTGGTCTCAGGTACCGAGCGTACAATATCAACCGTAGCGTCAAGGTCATCCAGCTACAATGACAGATCAAATATCTGGGTTGTTCATCACTTGCATCGCCAGTTCCTTGAGGTCTTTGACATCATGTCATGTGAGAAGATGGGCATCTCGAGATCTAGGTGAAAGACCTACTCTGCCTTCCAGGAACTGTGCTACCTTGTTGAGTTGTTCCTTGGGTAGCATTGGCAAGATCTTGGTGGCAGCCCCCATGTCACCACGGAGAATGGCCATTTGGTATTCCACCACACTCAAAGATAAGGCATAAGAGTAGTATTCATCTCCTCGGTGTCTGCAAGGCATACCTGGTTGTATGCTGGTATGTAGCCAAGGATGTACATTGGGCTAAAAAAAATCAGCAAGCGACGAAACCTGTTCAAGTACAATGTACATGTCTGACAGGCTGATCATATAGGACTCATTGCCGACAAAGTAGTTGACCCAGTTGCCCACTGTGGTATAGATGAAACAGCCCCCGAGGGATTTTGCGGTCATGACGCTGCGAGTGTTGTTAGATGGCTACCCAACCAATTGTAGTAAATAGCACATGCTTGTCTGAGACCTCAGAAACAATGTCAAAAGCTTCTTCAACACCTTCGCCCATAACCTCGATGCCCTCCTCAAGTTTTGCGTTGTGTGCATCCCAGTTGAAGCACAGAATGTAAGATAAGTCTTCAGAAGTGATCGCCACCAGGGATCCCGTCCCAAACCAATAAACCTTGACGTCATTAGTAAAGGGTTCTCCAAATAATAAGACACATTTTTAGCATCAATGTCTATCCATCCAACAATCACCCTGTCCCAAAACACCATGAACCCTTGGCCTTGCGCACCGAGCAACGAACTGCCATGTAACCCATTGATTGACCAGCTACCTGAACCTTTCATTGCTGCACCATCCCTCTCTTTGAAGTTCTCGCACACCCTCTTTTAACTTGCTCTTGAGCACCGCGTACATGTTCGAATCACCTGCCCACACAAACAAGAGCCCATTTCCAAACGATTTGTTCCTCCATGCGAGTGCCGTATATGATGTATTTGCCATCTCTGACAACTGTCACAAACCGTCCATTTGAGAATGGAACAGATTGGTTGCAAATATCTACATTGTACCCAGTTCTTTGATTGGGAGAGGAATGCAGTTGCCTTCCGAAGTGGTGTCTTCTGCAAGGCTCTGCACGTCCCCTAAGAGAACAAGTTGGTTGCACGAATAGACGAGTTTTCCAGTGGAATTCATGCTGAACATTGGCTCGTCCAGGGCCAAGCTAGACAAGACGGCTCAAGGACATGCTCATGATGACCATGGACAGACATACCTTGATGACGACAATGCCTTCGTTGAATTCAATGGCAACTTCATTTGCATCTCTTCGCAATGCCACACACCACGCGAATTCCAGCACATAGCCCAGCATATTTTCTGACTGATACATGTTGCTATTCCAGATCTTGACGGTGCCATCCTCACTCTTGCTAATGATGGATGAAAGATGGAAACGACGGGTTATTGGTATGACCTTCCATCGTCTGAATGCAGCTCTTGTGAGGATTTTGATCATCTTGTCATCACCGGTCATCACAATATAGAGTCAGTTGGGTCCCTGGTAGAAATCGACATAGTTGACCTCTTTGTCATGAGCGTCCATTTTACAGTTGGCAGTCCCAGAACCCACATCTTGACTGTTCGATCGAGACAGACCATAACTCTCGTGTAAATTAGATATGTTGCCCTGAGCGGACCTACCAAAGGTCGCTAAAGACAGGCATGAACGTTTGGACCTGAATGGGAAATTGTCAACATCCAGTTCTGTGACCTCAGAGGCACTTCTAGAATGTCGACCATGCGTTTGTTGACGATTTGATTCATGAAGAAGTTGTTGATGATGTCGAGCAAATGCATGATGAGGTTGTGGTAGCATACAATGCGACCTGCAACAGATGGCACAGTGAAAAGCTGGAGGGCAAACATTTCGGCTTCCCAGTCGACAAGGAGGAATGCATCCATGATACAAGGATAAATCGTGGTGAAGTGACTCCCTAAGGTAGCGTTAGCCATTGAAAATGTATCATTGGGGAGATCCAAACCTATGGCGAGCTTGTGAGGATGGGACAGTGCGAGGATGGAGGCATATATCTCATTCAAACTGATGCAGGGTTTCTTCCAGAGCTGGGTATGGTGCAAAAACATCCAGTCAACTGGCAATCTGAGGAGGTCGAGAATGTGAGATGCAGAACGGTTGGCATCTTCATCAGTGGATCTGGGTGAGAGCAATTGCATCATGATGACCTTGCGGATGATGAGCGCATCTGGGCCGAGTCTACTGCAGGTGAGGTCAAGGAACCGTTTGATGATAACAACAAGGATCTGCTCTGAAGGTGTTGTACGCGCGCCGAATGGCAACACTGATCTCAATTCTGGAGATGTTCTGAGCAACTTCCAAGAGGCGAGGGATGTTGGTGTTCATGTCGATGATCTCATGGCCGTGTTCGTCATTGGCATCACGGTGGCTTCATTGCAATCGCAGTTTGTGGTATCGCAGACGAGTTGAATGACTTCGTTAAAGGAATGTTGTTGTTCCAGATGATGACTGAGTATTGGTCCTTTTGCATGGGGTCTGCGGTAGGCTGAAGGCGAAGGTCTGCTTTGTTCGAAGGCATGCTTGGTTCATTTGGAGAGCAATTGAGTGTTTCGAGGAGAAAGTCCAGTGCATCAGCAATAGTGCGACTCGTGTATTCCCTGAGTTCTGGGGGAAAGGCAGCACAGAAGGGGTAATGAGAGATGGGCGGGATGTCAATGTCAGAGATGGACCTTGCCTGGATTCTTGGGGTTGTGTCAGGAGAGGAAGGGGCAGGATCAGGGTCGTGGAGGAGTGGATGGAAAGGACATGAATGTTCTGGCGCCATACTTTGGCATCACCGCAGTTGCAGTAGCCACCCCACTGCTGGGTGATGAAGAGTCCCTGTGAGAGCTGGCACAGAAGCAGCAGTTGCACAGAATGCATGTTTCGTCGAGGGTGCAGTCTCTAAATGGAGAGGATGAGAGGAGAACGAGAGAACGAGAGAATGGTACCCACTTACATTGGAAACAGCTTTCGCCTTTGGTGAAGATGTGACCACAGGGATGTGGAATAATGGGTTCTTCTGAACCCATGCCTGCAAATCCAACTTTCTGCCTAGACTTGGGCGAGCGTGGCGTGCATGGGGAGACTGGAGTTTGAGAGGGAGGAAGAGATGGGTGTATGGGCCCCAGAAACGTCGTAGAGCTCTGAGAGGATCTCTACACAGGTTGCGGATGTGAATACATATTTGCGTGATCCAGGCATTGTTTCAAGGGGGAGGTGTGGATGGACGGTCGTGTGGCCTCATCGACATCATCGGGGGGAACTTGGCATTGGTACTCGGTGTCACGTGCACCCACCGAACCCAAGCCACGTACTGGTAAGCAATGGTGGGGTGGAATATTGTTAGCATTGTTACCGGGCCATACAGATTTTACCAGGTTCCATATGGTGCATTGGTTTGATGTGCATTCAGTCAGGATATGTTCTAAAGACTCTATTTCTTCTGGGCAGTGGATGCATTTTGCTCTCATTTCGTAATTCGGTATGTTGGACCAGAAACTTCTGATCTTAAGGGAGCCAATCATGGCGTGGTAGAGGAATTGGTCGTCTGATGTCTGGTTGGCATAGGTGTCACCATATTGATGCGTCAGTTTCCTCAGGTCTTTGATCGCATAGTGTGTGATGTCTATGTTCATATTGGTTTGTTGTGTGTAAGGTACAGTTTTGTTCTTTTTTGATTGGAGGGCTTGGTATGCTGATCGTTGGGTTAGGGAGGAGAGTTTGATACCTTGTAGTTGGAAGTTATCAGGTACTGTTAGATCAACTTCATCAGAGTGTTCCTTTTGTGTGCCTTTGTTCGCAAGTTTGTCGGCATTTTTGTTTCCGACGTCTTGGGTGTGTCCTTTGACCCATTTAAAGCTTGTGGGTGCTGCCTGGCATCATAAGTGGTACGCCACCGATTGGAACCAACGTTGGTTACTGATGTCAGTCCATCCTAGGTCCTTCCAGGTTTGGAGGTGTTTTGTTAGACCGTCGATGAACACTTTCTATCCTGACTCTGGAGTCAATCAATAACACACTAAAAACACTGGCAGGTCTAATCAGATTCTTCCGTTTACCCATAACCTCGAAAAGTGCTGGACACATTCAATATCTTGGAACCATGGTTTCATCCCTCCCTTCTCTGCCCCATGTCTCTGGAACAGACCCCTCATCTTGCATACTGGATGCCTTCCAGACTGCAATTGCAAAACACTTATCTAATCGGTTACCCCAGCTCATGATAGAACAAGCTTACTCGGGCATTGATTACGGAAAGAAGGGCGTCGACTTCACTGTGGCCCTTCCCCGATTCCGCCTTCTGGGAAAGCCTGATGAGCTTGCAAAGCGTGTTCTAGAGGATGTATGTTGACTTTTTTTCCACCGACCACAGCATGTTTCCCCTCGCGAGCTGATCCCAAGCGTACTCACGGCGTCCTGCTTGTAGTTCCAACCTGATGACTTTGTTGCATCCATAACACACGACAAACAATTCCTTCACTTCCAACTCAATAGCACAAGTCTCATTCACTAAGTCCTCGATCAAATCCATACCCTCATGTACGACAGTCCTTCTGGAAAACCTTCCTATGGAACAAACAACACTGGCGCTGGAAGGAAACTCGTCATTGAGTACTCGTCTCCGAATATCGCAAATCATTCCACATTGGTCATCTTCGGAGTACCATCATTGGTTCATTCTTGGCAAACTTGTATAGAACATGCAGTTGGGAGATTGTATCAATGAACTATCTCAGAGATTGGGGCACACAGGTGAAAAAATTACATCTGCTCGACGACGCTGCTTGCTGACATCCAGCATTGGGTCAGTTTGGAATGATAGCCTCTGGATTCGAAAAGTATGCTCCAAAGAGGAATTATCCAAGACCCCATCAAACACCTATATGATGTCTACGTCGAAGTGAGCAAGGATGCCGACACAGACCCTAATGTCAAAGCTGAGGCTGCATGCATATTCAAACGGATGGAAAACGGTGATGAGAGTGTCCTTGCCAACTGGCTAGAATGGCAGGAGTTGAGTATCTCAAAATACATCGAGGAATACAATCGGTTGAATGTCTCCTTTGATCGGTACACTGGAGAGAGCGAGGTCGGGTACATCTCAACTTTGGATATAGGTGAGACTACCTGACGGTCAGATGCTTAGATGGAACATCAATCTATCTCACTTGTGACATTGCTGGCACAATTGAACGATGGGAAAAATACCAGCTCAACAAGATGATGATCCGCTTTCGATGCTCACTTTCCTGTGTCGCTCATCGCACACGTTTGCCAGTGACGAAAGAGGACATGGATCAAGCAAAGTTGCTTGTGTTGGATCTCCTTTGTTGGAGCATCACTCCCAAGTATCTTGTTGAATGTGGTCTTTCTCCAGCTGCCATCTATGCCATCTTCACCAACCTCCGACTTCATCTTCCCAGCAACCTAGACATGTTGTATCCATTCCCGTCCCATCATGGTGCGCCATGATCACTTTCCTCCCTCATACTTTAGTTGTAAAGCATACTACTTGTGCCTCACTGATTGCAAGTACATGTTGTTTCATTTATTCTTGTTTGCATCTGCGTTGATTATCTCTTTGTGAGCGCTTGTCAGGGGAACGGCGATGACATTGTCCAGTGAGCTGACTGATTGTTGAAGAACTGTCCTTTGTCACAGTCATCCGGGGGCATCCTGTGGAGATAAGGATAAGTTTTCATGATCCTCGGATCTCCTGATAAAGACAGATTGGACATATAGTTACAAACATCTAAGATGGTCCTGACAGTCAGCCTGTCCATCGAGATTTCCGTCACAGACAGTTCACTCTCTCCCACTGACTGTCTTTATAGGGACTGCATCACATCTGGAACCCTTCCTGGTACTTCGAGGTATTAATGGAGCGCTTCTGTACTGGGAGGGAGCCATCAATTCACCCCAGAATCATTCATGCTTGAGGCACCGCTTGAGTTATGGTTAACCCACACGAGTGGAGGGTTGGTGTGTATCCAAACCCACCTGCGCTGATGGTCACGCCTGCGATGGGTACACAAAAAGCGCAGGCTACGAAGCGGGGGATGGAGGTATATGAGAGCAGGTGAACGTGGAGACGGCAAAGGGGGAAGTGTTCCCATTGGTTATACCAAACGTGCAATTCGAGCCGAAGCTGGCCAAAAGGGAGTAGTTCGCCACAGAAACTATCGATAAACACCCTGAGCAAGTCGAATTCACCACCTTCAATGTCAACCTTGAGCACGTCGATAAAGTCGTGGCCATTCCACTCTATCAGCGTACATAGGGAATAAAACTTTGGATTATTGGCAGGGGTAAACACGTCTTTGGAACCGAGACCATAAGAGAAGAAATGGGAATGGTGCTTCAATCTGACTCGAGTTCAATCTCTGGGACAAACTGATGGAAGTGAATAATGAGTGCCGACAAGTTTGAGTGTAGATCGACACACGTACAGAGTTGATGCTAAAATCATATCCATAGAGCTCACAGCCTGGAGCTACCTTCATGATATCCACTTCAAACAATGACTCACCATTGATACCTGGTAGCAGACATGAATATCTCGTCTGTGGGCAAGGAACAGAGATACGTACATCTCACACTTCTTTTTTGGGAATGATACGTTCCAGTCCACACACCCATTTGCCGCCATCTCCCATAACTCCAACGCGGTCTATGCGATGGGGGCACGGAAAAGACAGGAGGAAGGGGTCCCCTGGCGAACCAACAATCAGCTCACTACACCAACCATGACACAGAGTCACTCAACAGAGTATGTAGAATCCGCTATGAGAGGGAGTCAAAGGGAGGGTGAGTACATGCAGAGCGGCGTAGAGGATCTCACGGCTTACGGGTCAATCTTGTCCGCAGTCGGGTCCCATTCCCTGATGAGACCTTGATGCTGGTCAAGGAATTTTTGGTACCGCACCTCCTCCATGGCGAGTGATTGCGTGAGACTGTCACCTCGGTGCTCAAATGCCATCTGATCACTTCTGCGAGTGCTGTGCATATCAGTGATTTGTCAGTCATTGCAATCGTCTGCAAGAGCAGAGGTCTGACCTAGGATGGTGTTTTCAAACTCGGTGCACAGACAGAGCCAGTCATGTAAGCAGGAGAGTGACGGCTGCAAGGCCAAGGAGGAGTACCTTGGTTTGTCGGGCTGAAGGACCTGTCATATGCCATTGAGTAGATCGGGAGAGCAGATATTGCATTGTTTGTGGATTTGATGGCACCTGGCTCACTGGCTGAAATTTTGCAGGGACTCTGTGAAGAGGGTTATCACTGTGGTTGCAAGTGTTGAACAGCACAAGGATGTGGAATTGGCCATCGCTGTTAACAATATTAATGTGGAACTTCCCAGGCTTTCCAGTAATATTTTGGGAGTATACTCATCAGCTCTGGTGTCCACACTGGAGGATATTCGTAGATGACATGACGTTTAAGCAAATGTTTCGCATACACATCCTGGAAGATGTCGCTGGTCCCATTATGAGTGGTATCAGCACTATTGGGTACTGAATTGATCAGTAGTAGGAGTATCCTAGGAGGGCAATGAAAACTCAAACTAAGCTACTACTCAGACAATATGGACGAAGCAAGATTGTAAGAAGAGTTACAAGGAGGTCAGATGATTTGATGGATGTAAGCCTAGCATGCTGCAAGGTACGGCACAAGCATGGCATAGGGAAACACATGCAACATCGAGGTCGTGTAACCGATAGATATCATCAAAGCACATCCAGTATCCATATGCAGTCTATCAGATCATCCAACGGCATGTCTTCCTGTACCTGGACAGTGATAAGACTCTCCGAAGCGACCCTCTGGTACTCCGCCACATCTTGACGAGTCGGCGTGAGCAACAGTGCACTGAACGGTTGTCTCAGGTGAGTGATAAGCTGGAGGGCTGGTGTATACCTGTCCACCAGCAATCCGGGCAAAGGCAGCTTGATCATAACCGAAGGCAGATCATTATCATCTGTTTCCTCAGAATTATCTCTCCCACAAACTGTTGGCCAAGAAGGAGGTGGATCCACGGGTGAACAAGAGTCAGAGAGTCCAATTGGGTGAGATTTTCTTCAGTACTAATCTCTACAATCCCGAGTGCGGTTGTCTGTGCACGGAATACTTGTTCCGACCAAGTCTGAGAAACTGACAATGGACCGAGTCTGAAAGTAAGACAGGAAAGCTTCGTCTGTTTCCCTAAGAATGACGGCACAGGGAGCTCTTGCAGCCGATCATACAATTTTATGACCAAATCGAGATTGCAGGAAGAGGCTCGCAATGTGGCAGTGATGGTTTCCATTTCAGTGTTCGTCATGGATGGCGGGATGTATGAGGTCGATGACCAGCTGAAAACATGAATGTGGCCTGGAAGGCAGCTATTGAAGCTTCCAGACTTCTCATTTCATAAGCCTTGGCAAGGGCTGCCCTGAAGTCAATACCCAGGTAAACTGTCTGCTCGAGTTTTCCTCATTCATCGTTACTGGTAAATGCTGTGCACAGCACACCGTGGTGCTGGACGATTTCCCCTATGGCTTCCGTCATACGATCAACGTCAATAGGAGTGAGATGGTCACGAAGTAGCCCTCATGAGTGTCCCACTGAGTGGCCCTGTAGTGAGACATGTTGGCTTCGATCTTGCTGACAGCACATTTCTGAGCGTAGGATGTGAGGCGAAGATCCCAGGGAGTATTGGAATGCTCATACCTGAGCTAACCAAATATGGTACTGGCGGAGGGATTCATCTGACGTGTACTAGGGTTCATCATAGGCAAGACAATCATTGAGGATTGGAATGATGGCTGTCCATATTTTCCTGCACCATCATCTGCCGCCAATCCTTCACTGCTTCCAGTGCTTGCCCCAGCCTTGGCCAGCATCTCATTCAGAGTGCCAATCGTCATGGCACCAAGGAGCTCAATCTGGCTGACTTGAATGCCAAGGAGTGACTTTAGTTGGTTACTGTACTGGGTTGCTAGAAACATCTTTGAGCATCGTCATCGTTCTGCAGGGAAACCGTAGAGCTCACCTCCAAGAGAGTCCAAACCAAAGCTAGTGATCAGCACATTGTCGCTGATCTGCTCGAGATCCATGCTAAACAATGCCACAAGCAGCGAGGCAGGAGATTCAACACTGCTACCCTAATTTCCTCCAGCACCAGTGGCAGAGAGGTATTTCTTGGGTAATAAGTGTCCATACAACAAGGGTTCGCAAGCGGGGAAAGTTTCAGGAATGTCATTGATGGTGAGCATCGGCACGTAGTGGGCGATCTTGCGAATAAGCAAATCCCTGATGAAGTTACAGACTTGTGCTGTCGTCATCCCAGACTTGGTGAGTTGAACCGTGTTTGCTCTATCCTTGGTAGCAAGTATGAGACGCTTGGAGATACCCGAGTCGGTGATGGGTGAGAAGGACATGGAGATGGTGGGAATCACGTCCACGATACAATCCAAGTACCTGTCCATAGGGTTGGCATTCAGCAGACACGAGCTTAAAGATGCTTACAATTGCGAGGCACAGTATGCAGCTTGACCAGCATTGCTGAACACAGATCCAATGGTTGAAAACAACAGCATGAAGTCGATCGTCACAGGATCAATGCAGCTGAGAAGAGTCTCAAGGACAGCGACCTTGGATTGGTAAACATAATTGAACAATTGCTGTGTCAGGTTGGTGAACTTGGCATCGTGAAGGACGACAGTAATGACGAATGTGCCTCCAACCGGTCCAGCCTCCATAGCTTGTGCAACGACGGCAGCAGTCTTCACATGTTGATCACATCGGCAGCGATCACCTCAACTTGTACCCCCAAGTTATGCATGCTTTGGATGTACATCTTGTCAGTCTTGGTAAAACTGCGACGACTAGTCAGGAAGATATGGCGGACACCATGATGTACCATCCACTCAGTAATATGAACACCGAGTTTACTGCACCCGCTGACAAGAATGTAGGACTTGCGAAGACCAAAGAGTTGACCAGCAGGATCGAATCTGACAGTGCGCCTAGCTTCAGGAACAATGACGAGGGAGTCGACATCATCGAAAGCAGATCCCTCATGCGACGGTGCGTGAGGAAATGACAAAGGGTTCCAAAGCATGACTTGAAAGTAGGTCTGAAAGGGCGGGAACGAGGAGAGCCGACGACACAGCAACAAAGCGGTTGACGTCCAGGAGATATGATGATGCAGAGCCAGACTAAATATCAACGAGCTCGCCGGATTGGATGTGGACGTAAGACCCGAAAGGCGAGAGAGAGGTACTCCAACCCATGAGCAAATGCCTTCTTGCCGCTGCCATTGAATATGATGTCGAACTGAGATATCGCACCAGACCTAAGCCGCTCTGCAGCAATGAGGGAGAAATCATTGATCAGAACAACGTTGGAGATCGGGATGCCAAGTCCACTCAAAAGTTCATCTGCTTGGTGCCTGCTTCCAACAGTGGCAAACACCTTTGCATTGAATCACTTGGCGATGACCTGAAGGCTATGAAGACAAAGCGTAAGTCGAGGTCAGACTAAACATGCGTCTAGTTTACCTGAAGTGCCATCATGGACAAGAACCGTCTAAGTGGCCAAGATGAAAGCACAGGAAACGAGACCAATTCATGCTGCAAGGAACGTGACAAGCAGAGCTGCTGCATCTGTAGCACTGATTCCTCCTGGCAGCACAACAACCGTATCTCGAGGAACGATGATGACGTCTGCAGAAGCCTGGCAAGTGATTCTTACAACCTAAACATTCAAGCGTCAGAGTGGATATGCATCGTAATACAGAAGCATCCCACAGACCTTGGCGCCTGTCTCCACACATCCAACCGAAACTCTGCAAGATTTGACCAGTCCAACGAACGTCAAGGCCAACTTGGACGAAGCACCAGACTCAATGCCTAGTGCCTTGACTTTGATTTCCACATCTGATGCTTTGAGGTTGGGCAGGAAGTAAGCAGCCAAGGTACCAAATACACCTGTCAAGCCAGCAGCAGGAATAGACACTGGCTTTACATCCTCGCCGCCACAAACGAGTCGACAAACAAAGACATCACCGTTCTTGCTAATCTTCAGATGCTGTTCGAGAAGAAGCGAGTTCTCGCAAAGATCATGCATGATCTTCTCGCACGCAGCTTCGTCCAGGGAGTGGTCTTCAAAGAGTACAGAGAACGCTTGGTACTCAGGAGACTCTGCAATGACACATGAGCAACACTGAGAGCTCCGATACCAGCTGTGTCATCGTTTCTGGTGATCCACAACCGGGCCTCTGAAGAAATGTTCTTCACAATTTCAATGAGATCTCCTTGGCTGTGTTCGAAAGATTGGACAATGAAAGTCTTGAATGGACCGCAAGGAACGGAGAGTAGGCTTCGTCATCTCGGCATATAAGGGAGCCTTGCTATCAACGAGGTCTGAGATCCAGACAACGGCTCCAGCAATAGAGGAGAACTTCCTCACAAGCACGGTTAGTGAGGGGTTCGACGCTGGTGTCCTCCACCTTAACACCAGAATATGGGTTAGATAATGAGATGCTGGCCAACACGTAGCAGAGCATAGCACGGGCTTACCCGTCACAGACAGACAAGAGAACAACACCGTCGCATCTGACGACATTTGTGATGGAAGAAACATCAACCTGAACTGCAGCGCACGGTGAATCACCACGTTGAAACTGAAAGAATTGTTTAACCACCAGAAAAAACTTGAAATCTGGACTGAATCTGCTCACCTAGCGATGGAGTGTTCGTCATGTCCTTGCCAAAGTTCCAAGATTCAAGAACCAATGACCTAGCGGCGTGGGGATAGTGGAGAATGTCCATCTTCACGTCCGCGTCTGATGGAGTGCCAGCGACACAGAAATACGCCAGACTCATCAACAAGAGCCTCAAGAGCCACATTGAAGTCAAATGGCAATGTCTGAAGAAAACGGAACAAAGATATGCTTGTGCCAGTGGTGGCGGTGATTTGAAAGACAAAGGGAAGGCCTTGGATTGCCAGACGGTAGTCAGACACTCTTCACGACTGTTGTCTGTGATTGGAACGGCCTGTTGCTCACGAGCTTGGGCGGCAAACGTGCGCTTATCCAACCCTCCTGCCCCTCGCACACTCATCTCTCAACTTATGCACCACTTGGACGAAGACCCTCTTGCTTGGTGACAACACACTCAACACTTCCAGGCTGCTGCCAACCAGGTTTGCCGAAAAATACTTGTTCCCCTCTCGACATGTGCCAAAGAGGCATCTTGTGTGCACAAGTCGAATCAATACCTGTCTGTCATACAATGACACATAGATGCACCTTTGAACTCTAGTTTATTCCCGATGAATGTCTCTTCCACCACATTAGCAGGTTAGACACATATGCTGGATGGTACTCAATCGGATGGAGGCGGGGAACAAGAGAACTTGTACCTGCCAGTGGGCTTGGAAACATGGTCCGCATAATTACATAATCTTAACAAACAACAGCAAAACTCATGGCGCTAGCCGAACTTCGAGCCAGTGCCAGACATCCACAACGTCGATCGTGACTCGAGATCCTTGTGCTTTCTGTGGAAAACACCTTGTTTTATTGATAGAAATATCCCCACCTTGCCCAAGGTTCTGTCGTACACCATAGGGGGTTGCTCAAAAATGATGGTAGTGCTCGCACGATGGGAGCGGTTGACCAGCACTCAGGCCCACTAATGTGTATAATTTCATTGATCATCGGGGTCCTATGTCTCCGATCCAGCCACGGAGAAGTTAGTATTCAAGGATGGACTGCTTGTCCACGCTCTTAGACGTGCCAGTGGTCATAGGATCATGCTGGATGAGTCGAGTCCCGCACCAACCAACGTCCTTGAGGCCCTGAATCGACTACTAGATGATATCTAGAGAGATCTGAGATCTGGTCATACTCAAAATGCACGAGGTTGTCCAGCCTCTTTCCACCATCGCACTGACTTCTCGTCGTCGCCATGACGCCTCGCTGTCCACAGGTGCACCCGTGGAAAGCCACAAAGCCACGAGTGGCATGCCATAGCCATGAACATGGCAGATGGCATTTGTGAACAGATCACATAGATATCATGTTAAAGAGTAATAACAAACGAGCATGTCGTCATGTACATCAATCATGTTCATCATCAGCTTCCCCCTCAGCATCCAACTCATCCAACTCAAACTCCTCATCAAGAGACTTCATAGGCAGCGAGGTTTCCACAGATGAGATGTTGCTTTGCGGACAAGTAGGGAATGATGGGGAGAGGGTTGGTAGAGTTGAAAACATGCGGGCTCTGACTTCAGACCAGACAATGTCCAAGTCACTGAACGCGGTTGGATCTCACCTCTGACCCGTCGTTGAACCAAACAACAGATGGATATGCCAACTACACCTCAAATAATCCAAATCAGAGACACCACAGCTCCGACGAGAGAGGGAGAGCGCGTCAACACCTGGCGGTGAAGAGTTCACGAGACGTCAGGACTCAGTAGATGCGGCCAGTTGAATAGCCTCACCTTGTGTATGATGTCCAATTTGCATCTGTGCATTGGTGATTATCAGATTACAACGAGCATGCAAGGATGTGCTGCTCACTGGTGTGCTACTCAATGTATATCATCTGGTCAGATGCCTCAGGCTCGTCCACAACGTACCTACATACTTTGCCACTGGTGCATTTATTGGGGACGAAGACGACTATCATGGATTGCCGACTGGCCATGGGCAAGGTAACCTAAGACCCTTCTTAACACTGCCATCGCCATTGCTATCACGACAGTCAATGGGAACAGCAGCCTGAGCGAAGGTGGCACAGACTCGGAGAAGAACTTCGCCGGCGTCACGGGAATGCACAGCACTCATAGTGGATGTTACTAAACAGGACTTGGACTTGCTTCCTACTTCTAAGATACGTCTATCCTTGATACTATACATTTGTTCTCAGTTTGAAAGTGAAGTCTGCGATGTCATGCTATGATGCTGACCAGGACACTCGTCCGAATATGCGTGGGTTCTCCCTGTCCACCTTCCAACAGAACCACAGGAACACTTCCAGAAGGTTATTATACCACCCCTCCTCCTCCTCCAGAGCCCATGCCTCAAACTGGCCTTGCATCATTGGCACGTCATTCTCCCCCAGATCCTTCATCATCTGCTCTTGAAGCTCCAAATCCTCCCACACTCGATAGACCACCCTAAAGATGAAATGACTGTAGGGGTAGGGCGACTTTGATTTGAAGTTGTGGTTAATGTGACACTTCGGCCCTTCTCCGTTGTGCTGCCTATCCTGAGGCATCCCACAGCGGTAGCAGTACGAATAGGCCTTGAAGGTAAGTGAATTCTTGAAATGCATGTAACCATCCAAATTGCCGTGGCCCATCCATGAACACCTTGGGAAGTCATCTGCCACCACGGACTTTGCGTGCACAAAGTGGTACAGGCACGCCTGTTTCAACGTGGGCATGTACTTGTCCAGCTCTGCTGTCCGCTGCAGTTGAGCTTGCCTCTCCCCTTGCTCTCTTGCCACCCGATCCTGAATCCTGCACTGCGCTCGCATCAGTGCGGCTGAACACGACCTCGAATTCATCCCAGTGAGTGAGCTAGGATAGTTCATTGACGGCGTTGGCTGAGAGAACTTGCCAGAATGATCCATGTCCATGACTCTCCCATGTCGCGTGATCCCAGCACCCATGACGGCTGTCTCTGGCCTGGCAAATTCCTTTTCCAGCGCATCTTCAGCAAGAACCATGCCACTGCTTATCTTCATCAGGTATGTCAGTCAATGGCATACAGTTGCTAGACAGCTCTTACCTGGCCCACCGCTGTTATGGCTTCAACAGAAGCTTCTACCAATCCAGATCCCCCCTTCCCACCCACTATATGCCTCCCTCCCATGCCTTCTCCACACCCTCTGCTGCCTCTCTGTGGTATGCTCCAAGCCAGTACACTGCCCCTGTCTTCCAGGGTGAGTGGCACTATGAATCCAGGGTCTGACAGTTGACTGCTCCGCTCCTCCCCTTCTGCTCCTCCCCTTGTTCATTCTTCAACTTTGGCTTCTTCTGCATGATACTCTGGATATGTGAGCGAGCGTCAAATCCTCTTTGATGGTCTTGATCCTATGTCCCTCACAGTGCTGCAGATGGTGGTCACTCTGAGACATTGCAGCGCCCAGAGCCTGAGGCAACAAATTGGTCACCCGGTGGTGTCGATCAGAAAGGCCTAGAGACATCTGATTGGAAGGTGGAGCAGCTAGTGCATTAAACGAATGCCTGTGCATAAGAATTGCTGGGCACACTGCTGATCTATTGAGAACATCGGGGCACACAGATGAGGAGTTAATTGGGTCATCCAGCAAAGGTGCTTTGAATGTGATCGCGTTTACGCGCGTCTGCATCGGGAGTGGAGATAGGGTAAGAATTGTGCTTGGTGGTGTCAACGGGGTTGGGGATGTTAACTGGCTGGCTGGAAATGACAAAGGAGGTAGGTCTTCATCAATAGGTGCTTGCCAGCAAATTGAACTTGAGCTCTTTTCCCTAGAATTCGAAATGGGATCGACTAGATACCCTTGAGTATCCGAGACTTGCGCTCGTTTAGAGTTGGTGATCACCAAAGTGGTTGTATGGACAGGAACCTCCTCTGCCAAGCCTGGATCGCTGTTCGACTCGGAGGACCTTTGAGACAACTTTGGGTCTAAAAGCGAAGAAGCTGCAGTGATTAGCAACTTCACCACATCTTCGGTGAGACCAATCTTCGCCAAGCCCTCTGCAACGGACTCCTTCACAGCAGCGCACATCTGAGTGGTAAGTTCATCTGGGCCAATCAATGCAACAGCATTCGACTCTCTGATGCATGTAGAATCTGTAGTCACAACTGAATCCACATTCACGGCTGATGCCATCTCACGCAAACTGGATTCTTGACTGCCGTTGCTACGGGAGCCTGTTGAAGGCAGTCAGCCAATCTGTCATCACCTAACACATATATGGAAATCCTGACCTCGCTGTCTCTGCCCCTCCCCTTCTGCCACTGTCCTCGTTGGTGCAGAGCCAGCATGCCCATGCTGCTTTACGTGCTTCTTCAGCGCATAGTAACCTTGATATGTTTTGTTGCAGCCCGTGATGGGGCAGTGATACTTCCCCCCAGAGAGGACAACATAGGACACTCCGTCGATGGTGAGTGTTTCCGTGTGAGCACCATTTTGGTGACGTTTCCAAGCCTTGCTATCGTTGAACGTGAGATCACAGGTATCACACGCCAATGGCCCAGCATTGTTGGCAGGCATGAATTCGAGATGATAGGATAGAGGTGCGAAAAGAGAGTAGACGGGCGCAAAGGATGTAACTCTGCCTTGCAAAATAGCCAAGATCCCTCTCCCACCCTGCAACTGCTATGTACGTATATCCTCTGGACCACACAATTGCATATCTCGCTTTTAATATGCTGATGGGGCCACTGCGATCCGGCCCTCCCCCTACCTAACTAGGGTCTTAAAATGTCCAAGCTCGCATTTATGTCAGTCGCACCATCTTGTGGGTGTCAGATCCCTGATAAAAAGGTAGAACAAATGAGATGTCATATGGCAGATGTGACTGGTGGTCCGCTACTCCTGTGCGATCCCTCACTTGGCGAGCCTTGTTTTGGTGAGCACCATCACTAATAAAGATGTTACGTCCTCCATGGATTAGTGAGGTGCAGTGCCAAGCAAGGCAGGGATCTCATAACATAAAGGCTTCTGTCTTGTTTATCAATTATGTCAAAGGAGAACATTCATCGCCGATCTGACTGGTTCCGTCGTGTCCGAAATTTATGAGGGACCGTATATTGAACAAAATTATCGGCTTAGTTTTTCCACATTGTAGGTCTAGACTTCAAGTTGTAGCTAAACCTGACATTTCAATGACTTGGCACACAGAAACTTGCCTTCAAAGTCCTAGATTAGGATTAGCTAATCAGCTTCGATTTTGGCCTCGCACGATCGTCGCCAATGCTGGAGCCATAACGAGCCGAACCTGCAGCCCAAACGCAAAGCAAAGCCAAAGGTGTGCATGGAAGTGTTTCGGGTAGTTAGTACAATAGTGTGGATTGGCATAATATGATTAATCAGGACTCCTAAGCTCGTTGCCCATGATAGACTCGACTCGATTGGTTTGAATTCGTGAACCAGTATATGACACAACAGCCCAGGTGACGACAAGCATGTCCCGTCAACGATGCCCACCCCTTTGATCTTGACGCTTATATAGCCAGCTACACAGGCAAGTACCCTGGACCTAACCACCACCAAACGACGCTCACAATTCCAGATGTACACAGGTCGGACGGCCGTCGACAGACTCCTCGTCATCATGGCCTTGCCCCTCCATCACCCCACAAGTGCTGAAACTGGCGCTCAATTATGTTTAGGCACGGATTGAAAAGGGGCTGCAAGAAAAGCAAGAGAATCAGTGTATAAAAGAAATGAAGAGCAAGGGCGAGACATACGTCTATCATTGTCATCAAGATTTTGCCAAAGGCGACACTGGGGGGATACATGATGTAACGCTCAAGACCCACAGTGAGCAAGACAGGATGAGGGGATTATGAGAGACACTTGCCCCCACTCCACGAAGCAATCCTCCAACCATGTATGATTGACAACTGGGATAGACCATGAGAGTGCGCGAGTTGTCTTGGGCGACGGCTGGCGACAAGTACATTCAGTCAATTTATGTGAGTGATAATTTGGAGCGATACTTACAAACCCACCATGAGAACCCTGAAATTTGATTGGCTCATGCTTGACGTGAACTGGGCACCAATGAGTGTGGTGGGACATTTGAGATAGTTTGCGACACGCCGCACCAGTGTAATTGGTAATTGAAATCTCCTAAGTTAGGACCGGGTGCGAAAAATGAAGCTGTCAGAATTATCACAAAGACAATCAATGGGGTCAGGGATGCCTCCTCGGGTAGTGGGATACCAGAGCAGTGAGTCGAGGGGCAAGTGGAGCGCACTGCTAGACTGAACAGCCAAGTAAGGGTTCCAATGAGAAAGGACGTGCGTGCCACCTAGGCAAGAATAGGAGAGCCAGGGATGATTGATTGATTGTCAGGAAGCACATACCTTGAAAAACAACTTGCCACTCCACCATCGTGTGATGAGTCCTGCATGTTGGATATGTGCCTCAATTGTGTGTTTGTGAGCCGCTTGCCAATTTTGGCGAGGTAGAGAGGAGAATACGATGGCCGGCCCAAACAACTTGGAGTATATTCGAGGCGTTCGTGCCTCTCCCACCCCTGCAGCTGTATCTGCTGGAGGTTTTCGTCTCCGTCTACCCTCTGTGGCAAGCAGATCGTCACTGAGGTCGAGAATCACACCGGGATGCAATACAGATGGGTCTGGTCAAGTGTAGGGTATCTCTGGAATGCGACGACCGAGATGCACAGCATGATCGAACCGGTACTAGTGCAGGATAAGGATGTACATGTGGGTCTGAGGTGCAAAGTGAAGGGCAGTGTTGTATTGAATGAAAGAATAGAAGGGGGCAAACCAGTTGGGGGAGAGAGGGATACCTTGTCACTGCCTGTATGGAGGGCAAACAGATGAGTGACATCACGAGTGAGACCAACATGCCATTGACTGCTGAGTGTGGTGGCGCTGAGCGCACCTCCAAGTCGGCTACGGAAAGCTAGGGTCAACGTGCAAGAAAAACAGAAGGTAAAAGAATGCATGTTGGTGGCGCAGGCGACGACATCTGAGAGCAAAATTATTGTGGAAATGTTCCGATGTGAGTGACAATGGTGCAGTGTCCCATCGCATAAATAACTAGGTTACATAACGGGAGTGCTGGAAATGACTTTGGGCTTCATTGCCACTGTGTTCAACAAAGACTAGCGTTAGTATTTCCAGATGACCAACAACGGCTGAACTCGGAAGCATGGTCGGTGACAACCGGCGGAATCAGAGTCACAAGGGTGGTTAAGAACATAACAAGTCACTCTGAGGACACCACTGTCAGCACCAGGTGCTATGATCACAATGAACAGTGGTTACTGAGCCGTCGAAAGGGAGCAGTTACTACAATGAACCCTCAAAGAATGAATATATGGAAAGCAACGACTCCATCCATCCAACATGTAGGTATTCGGACATGCAGGGAAGCTGCTTACAGTAGTGTTACCGCAGCTTTGACTCATGGCCGACTTGAGTCATAGCCAAGTTGGCGGCTAAGAGTCCTGTCGCTACTGCACAGGATCTATGGTGGAGGCGCCTTTTTCAGAAGCATTCCCGAGAGTATTAGCATGAATTTGGATTTTCTGACAAGGAATTTGGGAAAATAAGCTCTGCTATCCTTGTTGGCATGGCTGTGGGAGGATTTATGTGGGGCACATTGCCCAATTTGAACTCCCACATGGTTTACACTAGGTCGTCGGGTAGCATTTCTTGGTACTTCTTTAATCACTGGCGTGTTTGGCATGTTTCTTGGTGCCCAGTCTTCATTCAATGGTCTGTTGGTGTTCTTGGCATTCGTGGGAGTTGGCTTTGGGGGCAATTATCCTATTGATGCAACCAGTGAGCGCTTTTATCCCTGTTCAACTCATATTAGTAGACAGCTTACTCTTACTTGGGATCAAGTCACTGCAGAGTATATTCCAGAGATATTGAACTCTTTTGCGATGCTATGGAATGGTGACTAACCTTCAAGTTTACCCAGAATCGGTATTACCTCCTCGCTGTGCTCTCGATTTTTCAACCACTTGGGTCTGTGCTAAGCACCCTCCTTGCTTTTTGGTTCGTACCAAATTACTCTTGTTTGATAGAGTTAGTATCATGTCACCGGCACTTGACGGAACCTTGCTGTTCGAGGGATGCTAATATGGGATGGCGATATCTGTTTTTCACGATCAGTTCGATCACCCTCGGGGTTTTCATCATCCAGTTCATCATCTTTCCCTTGTATGAATCTCCCAAATTCCTCCTGTCAAAGGGGAATGTCTGGGGTGTGGTTGAGGTCGTCTAGAAGATTGCTGCATTAACAAGCAATCCTGTAACTCACCATGGAATCACTCTACAAACAATGCAATGAGGCTCTGATGGCAGAAGAAACGGGTTTTTCCAAGAGGGTGGTCAGCGAGTTCTCCCAATTGAAACAATTTTTCATTGCTCATTGCCGTCTTCATTTCACAATTACGGAGTGCACAGGACTCAGCATCGCCGCCACATAGATGCCAACAATCTTGCAAAGGAAGAATAATGTGATTCACGTTAGTCTAGAATGAACCTACGTCGACTACGTGATCATCTACACCCCCGGACTTGTTGCTGCCATTCTATCCGTCCTCCTGGTCCGTGCACCTATGGTCGGGCGAAAATGGACGCTCGTTTTCACATCTATGGTCTTGGCAATAGCTCTTTTCCTGTACTGTCTCGTGAACTCAGAGGCGAGCCATGTCGGCTTCAACATGCCATGCTGCAATATTTCTGTCAGATCGTTTTTGATGCAGCAGTAAGCAGCTTACACTTTCTTTTCGTCACTTGGTTGCTGACAGGTATCACCATCGCAGCTCATCGGATGGACTCCTGAGGTGTTTCCCGCTGCAGTGGGGGGAACTGCGAGTGGTTTAGCGTCGTTCTTTTTGCGAATACTGGCCCACTGATAGCTGGAATGCTGTTCAGCAACTTGAACATGAACGGGAGCAATGCAGTATTTATTTAGCCAGTAGTGGTCTTGTGTGTATGCTTGCGCTATCATGGTGCGACCATGTCCTTGATTGGGATGCACAACAAACCGCAAACACGTACTAGTAGAATCAGATTACATAGATGTTTTTATTCGGTATCCAAGAATTCTGTACCTGGTCGTGTTAGTTGATGACGTGAAGCAATAATTTATGTTTCTCAAATATAAATCCGGGGTTGCACTCGTCCCAATCATCATTTGAGTGACAGGCCAGGGTAGGCTAGACTCAGTGGCCGCGATGCCCTTGTCACAGTCATGCGGGAATAGGGAACAATGAACCACGATGACGACCTTGAAAGGTATATTCTTTGTGACTGAAATGTGTTTCAGGGCAATTGCTTTGAGCTTGATGGAGGTGCAGACAAGCACTAGTGGCACAAAGCCCCGAAACAAAGTCCCAGAAGATGTTTTAGATGATCAAGAACGACTATTTCAGAAAGATCTCCAGCACGCTATTGAGGCTTCCAAAGTTGACTTTCAAGGACAGTGTGCATACTGTCGTCCCGGCATCGAAGACACAAACTAGTCAGGGTGGCACGTCGATGCATTCAACAATCTTTTTATCTGAGCATGCACAGCTGGAGAAAGAGAGGTTAACCAGGCTCAAGCGTCTCCATGGTGAAAGTGACAATCACTATATTACCCTGGGCCAGTCACAACAGCCACCTGTTAAGTGCCAGCATCTCTCATTCATTAAACCAACTGATCGAAGAGCAAACTAACTGCAGTCCACACCTTCCATCTCGACTACCTCATCGAGCTCCAGCATCCACAGAATGCTTGACCCAAAGACCACTGTGGTACAGGGAGTTCCTGTTATCAACCAACTTTTTTGGGATGGTGAATTCTGACAGACTGCAAATAAGCATTCACTACCGAGAGAAGATGGCAAGGGGACTTTCAGACTATTCGAAGTATTAGGTCCTGTGCGTATTCAATGTCGTGCCCTGTTTAACGCAATAACCTTCATTTCGCTGTTAAGAAAGCTGACATTTCATTTGCCATACTTTTCCTCGTATTCGATGTCCATCTCATGGACCTATGAGTTTTTTGATCCGCGCACGCCTGCCATCCTTGTTGCTCAGCCTGACTCATCTGGACAAGCCGCTATCAAAAACGTTCTTCCCAAACTGGATTATGACCGTCCCATTCCTAAGATATGGACGAGGTTGTCAACATATGAATGTGTGTGTTACAATTGTTCCGTCTCCATGTACTCAGTACCCTCAAATTGTTTTCTTCAGTTTATGCTGGTGGGTTGTTCCGCTTCCACTCGCCAGGGCATTTATGGTTTCTTTTTCCACAAGATCTTTTACAACACCGGTCGTCTCCGGGTAGTGATATCCACTGCAAATCTGATAGACTATGACTGGCGTGATATCGAGAATGTCGGTTGTTCTCCCCTTTAGGGCTCATGCACTGCACTAACGAAATTCTACAGGCTGTTTGGCTTCAAGACATTCCCTTACGTTCAAAACCTATACCACACGAACGGAAAGTAGTGACTGCAAATCGGCTGTGGCGTCTGGAACTTGAAGCTTGCACATCGTGTTCACTGTTTAGATGCATTGCAACTTGGCGTGGTCATCAAAATGTTATAGTAGCCACTCAGTATGTACGACTGTAACTGGGCCGCATACCGTCCACACGCCCCATACTGTAAGATGTCCTCGAGTACAGTGGAAGACAGAATTCCCGGTTCCCCTATCGTGGCTTGTCACTCACAAGAAATGCGGAGTTTGAATCGCCACCCTCTCCACATCCTCCACATGGATATGGATATCGATGATCTCGAATTCGTTGAGGACGACTTCAAAAATGAAGAGCACAAAGAATTGGATGATCAAATTTTTGCGATGTTTCCATGCGTAAACGAGAATACTGCCCCTTACATCCTCGCTGCTATCGTTAAGCAATCGGGGGACCGCCTCCTCAAGGAATATGGTAACAACTTGGAACGCGACTCTACCCTTCTGGCCAGCTGCCCACGTATCCTGGATATGATACTTGAGGGCTCAAAGGTTGGTTATCGGAAATTGCGGCTTCTGAGTAAGGACTTGTCCAATCTATTCGTTGACTACATCTCTAATGCCACATTACAGAACTTTTTCGACCAGGTGAATATCAGTTCAAGGATGTGCAATCAGTATGTATTCACATTCATCCCTCCATAACTAGCACCTGTAAAGGGTTGGGATGGTGCTTATGTTGGAGATGCTGCTATTGCCCTTTGGGAACACATACAATGGTGTTTCAAGGTGGAACCTAAGGAAAATCGGCAGTATTGCCCCAAGTATTGCGCCGTTGTTCAATCGTCAGGAATGGGGAAATCGCGTGTCGTAGATGAAATGAGTAAAACCCATTTCGTCATTCCTGTCAACCTACGAGAACCCGAGTCCTCTGGTATCCTTGTTTACTCCCTTATTTCAAAGCTAAATATTCACAACTCCAGGATTTCCTCCTGCTGACACACCAGCACGTGATTGTCTCGTTCGAAGTCATTCGCAAGACGCCGCGTTCTTTCGGAGCTGCTCGTTCCTTCATGCATTATTCCACTGGACAACTGATGCCGTGAAACAGATGGACAAGGGTGATATCGCTCATCAATTTAGGGAGAAAATGAACGGTGGTATGACATATTTTGGGCATGGCGAGTTCCGGATGACATTCTATGAAAATGTTAAAAAGGATACCACCGTATGGAGTACTCCCTGCCGAGTTTTTTATTTGCTCATGACACACATAAGACGCATTTCGATACATATTCAACGTATTTTCTTCGAGGGGACCAACCGAACTTTCCATTAAGAATTGTCTTCCAGGGGCTGTGTCAAGTCCTCGAAGGGCGGTCGCAGCAAAGTTCCAAACTGGGGAATCACTATGCCAGCCCCCAAGTCGTCCTCGCCTTTGACGAGGTCTACAGCTTGTCGAAATTGCGGAAGGGCAATGGAGATCAGAAGTGGTCACAGTTTGGAGAGCTTTGTCGCGCAATACGAGCACTAGTGACGGAGCCACTACTCACGCTCTTTCTGTCGACTCCTGGAGCCATGTTCTCGATCACCCCCACCCCCAGTGGTGACCACTCAACAAGAATGGCCAGTACAGGCTGTGTTAATCCCCCCTTCTTCGAGCTTGGATTCGATCAGTTGGCGTTGCGCGTAGGCTTCTCCCAAACGGTTACACTCTCGCAGATTACATCTGAGGATCGTCTCGCGTCATATGGACGCCCTTTGTGTGTATTAAACGTTCGGTCTGTTTGGGCCACGCTAACTGTGGCTGTAGATGGCTCCCTTATTGTGGGGGTTCGGATCTCATACAATTCGCGGCCAAGAAGCTGTTGGGTGGCATTGCATATACAAAG
>JBBPQG010000010.1:0-67511 GCA_038092395.1 Boletus variipes var. fagicola | reverse complement strand
CGTGTGTACGAAGATTTCCGATGAAATGGATGATGTCAAGAGGTCGCTTGGAGGCACTCTCGGGTCGATCACTCCGGAAAGCTTGCGCGCATGGGACGTTAACACATTTATGGGATCCGTGGTTAACAAGAAGGCCCTGATCACTGGCCGCATACTCCAGACCGCCACGCAGACGGATCACGCCAAACAAAAGAATAAAATCAAGACAAGTAGTACTGTACGGAAGCCCTGTCTTACGCATCCAAGTTGATTGATTTTTCAAAGGCCTGTAATGTCATCATCACGCAGCTCGCAAAAGAATGTTCGTAGCTCAGCATCTACTTCGCTGCACCATTCACTCTATTTCTCTGGACGAATGGGGCCTCCCGTCAGACCATCAAAGCCTTGCACAAGTGTGGCCTGTGCATGTCTTTCCCTTTGCTCATGAAATTGATAAACAACCTCGCTGTGCGAACGCTTGAGCAGGCGGCTCACATTGCCCGTGGTCCTCATGTCATGTGTTACAACAACATCAATATCAGCACCTCAATCTTTGTTGAACAACGAGCCTCTGCACCTGCGAAAGTACAGTCCGGAACATTTGCGATTCTCTATGAGGTTCGAAATGGTGATCCCGCTCACATGCATCTATCACCTCTTTCACGAGCGCGACAAGCATCTGACCTTAGACTCAGCTCCAACATTCTCCCAAGTCGTGCTCAGGTGAGGGCATATCATAGTCAGCTTCGGATCCACATCATCAATATATTGCTTGACTATTGCATCACATACTGATGCTAATACCGATCTTACCTGAGTTGTCTGCAAGCGTTTGAGTGGCGATATTGTCATGGTCATTGATTCCAGTCATAGTAGCATAGGAATTAATAAGCAAAGTGTCTTTCCACTTCCTGTGCCAGCAGTGATGACACTGTCACGTCGCTGTAACATGGCAAGGGAAGCTTGGATCTGGAAGTCACGAGGGACGATGGTGCCTTGAGTAAGAAACCAGACGATAAGGCATGCCCGGAGCACATTGATCTTCTCATTGTCGGATAGGGTGGCCAGATACGATCTCGGCAGTCGATCATGGAGCAAATCATCAGCCATCTGGCTGAGAACATCCAGTGGAGCACCTCGAACATGAGCAATGATGTCCATTGAATGATGTCGGACAGGAACTTGATCATGGACATAATCTTATCATTTATTTACATTTATCACCACATTTTGTTTTCCGAGATTTTCAATCGCGAAAATGCTCATTATCTTATTGGCTAAAGGTCAGATGACTCTGGGAATCCGCTCGCCCTGCCAAATTGAAACCCAGATTTACCAGTCCGTCTATCGACGGTTTGCCTTGTGCAACCTCTTTTGGACGGACTGGTCACCAGTCTAACTTAACCATGCCGAGTGCGCTTGATCACCACAACAAGCCTACAAAGTTGTCTCCTTTAGTGGTAAGTACATTCGTCAACTGTTTTGAATCTGTCCCCAGACGATAGCCAGATCAAATATCAACCATCGTTGGATCTTGATGATGTTCCTTCCACGATTCCCACATCCATCCCAGAGCCAGTCCGGGCCTTTTTCGCCTCCGTATCAAGCCCTGCCGAAATTTTGTCCTCCAAACTCGTCTCAAGAGTAGAAGGAACTGATGTGATTAAAGGGGGATACAACTTCATACACATCCTCAACCTCGACATCGGTGAATCTCACCCATTTCCCTTTGTCCTCCGCTTTCCAATCGATCCGGATTCCATCTCCTGGTCACAGAGTCGCACTGCAGTTGGTTGCATGCTGTACTGTCAACGGCACCCAGATCTCAACTTACCCACACCGACCATCTACGCGTATGGCTGCATGCACGGATCGGAGTTTATAGCTATGGAATACCTTGAGGGGGATATTTTGAGCGACGTGTGGCTGGATATCCCAGAGGGAGAAAAGGAGGATATGATCAACCACATTGCACAGATAATGCGTTCGATGAGGACAAAAACGAGTTTCCACATGATAGGGGGGATCGGCCCAGATGGCTCCGCGTGTCCCCTGGTCGATGGGATGGATGACGGGGCTGGCGAGGTGGGTTGAGCCATCAACGGAATGGCCTGTGGAAGCTAAACCTTGTGCAGGTGCTCGTCGACAATTCCGGTCTTTACAACACTGGGCCTCAGTGCTTCTTTGACCAATGTTGCTAATCTTCACCCCTTGCTTACCCCTTCATATAGGTATAAATCTGTGCGAGAATACCTTCAGGCTGTCTTGGACCGTCGATACCATTACCTCGATCAAATACTGCATAAGGACACGCTCCCAGCAAAGTTCAAAGAGGAGATGAGTAACTGGTATTCCCACTCGACCCTCGAGGAGATGCTCGAGCGTGTAAGATGCTTGAGGGAGAAATTCAAGGTGAACCCGTATGACTGCAAGTACCCCTTTGTCTTGCGGCACAGCGACTTACACGGACGGAACGTGATAGTGAGGTGTGTTATATTTCCGCTCTCAGGTTTTTCGCGTCAACATTGATGTTCATTTAGCCATTCTTCCCCCCGCCGTATTCTTGGAATCATCGACTGGGACTTGGTGGCTCCCACGCACTTCCGTTTGCTGATACCGGCTTCGAGTTGGCTTACCCGGACAGCGACCAAGACACTAATGAACGCGTTAAGCAAGGAAAAGAATTGCAGGATTCACTAACCCTACTTGATCGACTCGTCGGAGAACCGTGCCCGTGGGATGCCAAGCTAAAGTATTGGACGACCTCCACAAGGTTCTACGTCCTCAACCCCGAAGGGTAATCAGAAAACAGGGCTAGCCGTTAGATATAAGGGTTTTTAATGATTACTTCCATTGGACAGTTGTGATCCTCAAGTTTGCATTGAAAAACAATGAGCCATGTAGATGTCATACTGTACTTGTAGAATGAACACAGACTAGTTCGAGCACACGTATCCTCATTTGTATTTTTACATTCATTGCCTTGTAATAAACATGAGTCTATACAATTGCGTCTGTGACAACGATCGTTTCGACTTCGGATCGTTCGGGTTTGTAAATGGTGTCCAACTGTATATCATCTCTGAAATACAGAGAACTGCACCTACCCGAGAGGACATCGTCCGAGCGGGCATACCGCTCCCGAAAATCGAGGATGAGTCTCGTCCCGACGAGCACTTCAAGGAGCATGACGAAGGGGATGCACATATTTGCGTAAAGCACCTAAAAAAGACACGTGAGTCATGCTCGGTGGAACAAGTGTGGGGATACAACGTACGGCGACGCTCTGCCACAGACCCATGACGACAGCGCAGGCGACGAGATTCCTACACCAACGGTTGACATGAGCCGGTCGCTGTTTGCGCATCGGGTGGTGACTCACACGAAGAAGTAGCAGAGACTGTCGCGGGCCAAGATGCACATAAATGACTTGGAGCTAGTGCTCGCCCCAAGGATTTTTTCATCACACCTTCTAGCTTTCCAGATACGCTTCGTGTTTTCGAAAAACACGCGCGCTGCCAGGAGAAAGAGAAAAGATTCGAAACAAAGAAAGGGGATGAAGATGTATACAAAGTTGGCATGGATACCAGTGAACGCGCAGAAATGCCCTCCAGAGACGACGTTGGCGATCGCTGCACGTCTTGGCGTGAACCTGGAAGGGAATGTGGGAGGGAGAGTTTAACGGACCTTTGAGAGAGCTATCCGGCCCGATCGTCCGCCAGATTATGAACGTGATTGCAGCGACTTCGCACAAGAACGACGTGACCATCATGACCAACGTTCGTCTGGACCGCCCGTACATTGCATATACGCGGAGCTGCATGGTTGCTACGGGGGATCAGTAACATATTGGGCCGGTTAGTGGCAAAACAACAACCTTGTGTGGCCCACGAGTATGCAAGTGCTCCCCATGCACGAAACTGAAAGAGTCGTATACCTATCCTAACAATCAATCTAAATGAACAGCTGATCTGAAGGATACCTACACCTGATCCAGAGAGAATGTTGTGCAGGTGAGAAGTCGTGATTAAAACGGATCCACTTACTCCTTGGAAGTACTCAACAAAACATGATGCTAAAATAAGATCCCATGCTTACCTCTTCTGACTCGGACACCGAGAAGCATACTGGTCCAACAACCGGATTATAGTGTGCGTGATGGCGACGAAGCGCAATGGAACTTACAACACAGGCCAGATCTAACGGCGTACAGCGCTAGCTTCAGACAGGAAAAACATTCAAATGCAACGACGTACATAAGAACAACGTCCCCTAGGTATCGCTCCTGAGGAGAAAATCAGGCCTGAACACCACCGGGTTCCTTTGTTGTGCTTACTATCACGTACAACACCGTTACAAGCGACGGTGGTTTCATCTACGACAACAGCTTCAACATGGATGCTATAGATGCACGCACACGAGCGATTAGCTCACCCATATGAGTTCTACCTAATCCACCATCTATCAGCAATAGTTCAAAGTAACCTTGATGACTTCACTCGCCTCGCGACCAAGAGCAAGAGCTGTACGCGAAGCAACGATCAGAAGGGCTCAACTAAGTGCACCCACCCAGTGACTTACCGTGATCGTAGAGAGCAGCGCATGTAACAGCAACTGATGGCAACGACGCTTGTTTGGAAAACGCGCAAAGACGGCAGTAATAAAACCTACCTTGAACAGAGGCGTATAATGTGATGTCAAAGGAGGGTGCAGTGCCTGGCGGGATTAGGCTCATCGTAAGTGTGTTTACTAGAGGAGGTGGGGCTGAGGGCGGTACATGGGGCGGGTACCAGACTTACGTTCCCATACCAGTGTCTTTTAACAAGAATTGGACGGAGTTTCGGCGCGCAGACAGGGTCCTCGCTCTGGACGGAGCTTGCAAATGAATTGACCCAAAGCGGGATAGGTCCGTCTAGGCAGATGTCACTTGCTCAAAATTGGACGAGCAGCCGATAAACCAGAGATATCGACTCGACTCGCTACCAAGACGGACATGCTTTTTTTAACGGTCATTTTGCGACGGGGTACCATCCACCGCAATATATCCAATTCGGATTTGGTTGAGACAGAACCTGAACCTGGTCCTTGTCCTTTGTGGAACTGGAGAGCACGGGGACCTATATTTTGGTCGTAACTATACATCTCGGGGGAGGATACAAGGGACGTGGTGACCTGGAGTAAAATTAAATGATTTGGACGGGCCCTGGTGCCTTGGGGGATTGTGCGGTAGTTCAAGTTCTCGTCATTCCTTCTGATGCTGAAATGTGCCAATGGGACGATACTTAAAAGAGCACGAGTGGTGCTCAAGTACGTGAGCGTGTTGTGCCGCATTTCTCCTTCGAGAAAGATTGAATCTTGTGTTACTGTAAATTCGGCACCGTGGTAAGAGCCAAGTTGCTGTTGCACAGGTGCAGGTCTACTAGTACAACGTTAGGGGCTTAGTCAGAATGAGCGCGTTGGACGCGTCAGCGACCGCAGCAACCTCTTAGCTATAGACCACAAGGCCGGCCTGAATCTGCTTCACCAAGAAGAGAGTCTCATCAGCACTCCGCTGTCTGGACTTCAGGATCTGAGCAGTTTCCACAAGCATGGCCCAGACGTTCGTCAAGTCGTTTACCCATCTCAAAGACATGCCCAAGGCCGATCGTGCCTTGCCCATGTTGCAGCGCGTGGCCACACTCGTGAAACCCATCATGCGAAAGCACGGATGGATCCTTCCTATACTCGCTGAGTTCTTTCCCGATAGTCCAAATTTACTTGGTGAGCTCTTGAAGCTTTCCTGACGTACGAGGTTTTCTTGCACTTTATACTCAAGAGTGAATGTCGTAGGACTGAGTGAGTAGCGAGTTCCAAACATGCCTTCGTTGTATTGAACTTTCCTCTCAGATGTAAACGCTGGCGAGCAGATCCTTCTAAGGTTACGCCCCGCCTGGGCTCCCGACACCCTTCTTGAAGAAGATGCAGTAGTGCGAACGATGTTACACGAGGTGATCTCTCTCTCTCTCTCCCAGTTCAACAGATTTGATTATAAAATTTCCTCGTCAGCTTGCACACAACGTGCATGGACCTCATGATGAGAAGTTCTACAAGCTCCTTGCTGAACTCGAGGACGAATATGATGCACTTCAGCGCTCCGGATATGCCGGCGAGGGCTTCTTCTCCCCTGGTTACAGATTAGGCGCTGGAGTCTCGCACGATCTCCCTCCTTATCTCGCCAGGGTCCGGGCCCTCGAAGCCGCGGAGAGACGACGACAGGCCGAGACATTGACTCAAGGCGGCGGCGGCGGCAGGCTTGGTGGGAGGTCCAGTGCACTCGAAAAGTTAAGTCCCCGTGAGCTCGCCGCTCGCGTACGTTTGTCCTTTTCCCCCGTGTCTAGCGATGTCCTCACTAGTACGATCACTTCTCAAAGGCTGCTGAACGCAGGAAGCGAGATGAGGCGGCTTGCGGGTCAGGGTCACTTGCTTTGCGCGAGGCTGACAAGGCTGCCAAGACAAGCATAGTTGATAAGGTGATAATCGACTTGACGATCGACGGGGATGATGCCTTCGCTACCTACAGCCCGTCAGGTTCAAAGACGGCGTCTTCGTGGTCACAACCCGCTTCAGGGTCAAGTCGAGCAAGGAGTACCCCAAATCCAGGACCATCAGCTGACGGACAGTGGACTTGCCCCATTTGCACATTGATCAATAGAGGCTTGGCTTTACAGTGTGACGCATGCCTGTCGGAGCGACCAACCGACACTTCAGTTGGGTGGGCTTGCGCGATATGTGGAGAAAGGGATATACCCCATGAATCCTGGTCTTGTCGCTTTTGCGGTACCATCAAAACTTACAGTTGATCCCGTTGATAGATGAGCATCTTGTATTGTGCTTGAGTCTTTGTTGTATTTTGAGCAATCTATTGTATCTACTCACTGTGATCATAATCGAACTAGATGGGCTGAGATCTTTTGTAATCCCGGGATTTATTCTCCTCATTCGTTCCTCGCAACCGTTCCTTGACGATGGCGGCCTTGCGCTTCTCGATCTCGAATGATATTTCCTTCGATCGTACTCTTGATCATACGGGAATACAACATATTCAGAAGTCCACATGTAGTGTAGAATAAGATCCTCCAACGGTGAATTGCTTGACATGGAAGACAGTCCAGCGGAAAGCGAATCCGGAGGTGCGCCCAATAGGAAACTGGTCTTTGAGAACACTGAGACAGGTGGTGTCCGAGGTGATGCACTGAAAGAAGGAACGACCATCATGATCTTCCCTCGACTATCGACAGGGAAGCCTTGGACCCCGAACCATAGAAAAACTTGCTGCATTTCACGACCATCAGCACCTCGTAACTTGAAGAATTTAAATCAGAGTGGTCTCGATTTCCCATGTTTGCTTCGGTAGTGCCATGTGACCGGGGACCCAGAGTGCGCACATCCGTTTTCTGGCCATCAGAGGAACATTTGCCGGTCGTTTTAGCATGGACAATATCCTGCAGGAGTTTTGTCCGATCCGACGGCAACGACGTTGTCCAGACGCTGCGTAGTTTACGTGCTGGCCCGAGGAAATTGAAAACATTAGCGCTTGTGTATTGAACAGACGATACGCTACGCTGCTATCACCCAGGACATTCAGATTCTTCTTCGCAAAGTTACGTCTCGTTACCGTCTAGGTATGCCTCTACCCCTACCCCTGAGGGCCCGTTGAGCTGTGCCAGGTGGAGCACGCGGTCCAGAATTTTGCTATGTCAAGAATAATAGCATGAGTTCAGTTACCAGGCATCGGAGAGCCAACGTACTGCTTCGCTCTGTGGATTTCGCACTGTCTCGTCAACGCTGAGAATCAAGCATGCTGCTTCAGTGGCGCTGCTAAAAGCGTTTAGCTTGACGAGCGGGGGCTCCCAGACAAACGCTTCCATGTTGTCTCTCACACCGTCGGCTCCGTCGACATCCACACCATACCACCTGTCGCCTGCGGCATGCCTCATACGAAGCTTGTTCAGAATATCCGTGGAATCGAGTCCGGCATTGTCACAGATTTGGCGAGGGATGATCTCCAGCGCTTTTGCGAAAGCAGCCATAATCAGCTGTTGCTTTCCTGGGATTGAGAGTGCGTGTTTTCGGATATGCGCAGAGACATCCATCTGTAGACTATTTGACCCCAGTCGTGTTAAAAAGAATACATAAAACGTTACCTCCACAGCACCTCCCCCAGCAACGACGTCGCCATTTCGAATAGCCCGTTTGACTACCATGATGGCGTCGTGTAGACTACGTTCAACCTCTTCAATGAACTGTTCCGCGCCACCACGGAGGATTAGAGTGCACGTCTTCGCCTTGGGGCATTCTTTAAAGATGTTGTATCGTTCACCACCAATCTGAATCTCCTCGAACGAACCGCAAGCACCAAGGTGATCCCGGGTTATGTCTGAGCAGGTCGACTGGATGGATCCGCCAACAGCTTGGCAGACTCTGCGAAGATCACCAGCAGGAACGCGACCAGCGCAGAAAATGTCTCTGTCTGCGAACCACTGCGTTGCTAGATCGCCAATCGGCAACTTGCTCAGAACGACTTTTGCACCCGTCTTCTCGATAGCCTCAAGCTTCCGGTAGATGATTTCCCACTCGGCATCGACTATTGCTTGGTAGTCCGAAACTGCTTCCACGCGAACTTCAGCATTGTCTTTCTCTGCCTTGAGCTCCAGCTCCACATTCAAGCTAAGGATGAGGGGATTTTTGAAGGATTTTGGTTGCTGCTCGGCACCCGCGTATGTAAAAGTTTTCTTGAAAGCGACTCCTTGAATCAGCAACGAGTCTTGCATGCCACCACCGGGAATCTTCTTGACACCGATGAGTGATTCATCCAAGTCATCTTGATCCAAACACTGGACGGCATCGACAACCATACTCGAAAAGAATGGTTTCTCAGAATGGATGAGTTTCGATGACATTGATGTTGACGCGCATTTAAGGAGGAGAGAGCGGAAGTGTCTGGAAAAAAAGGTTGGAAAGTCGATTAGCTGGAAAGCTTCAGGCTTACTCGGGATCGCTCTTGTCAACGCTGATTTGGATTGCTTTCACGTGTTCAGCGGCCTATAAGGACGTAAGACACGATCAAAACACGATAAACGCGACATCATCTACCAATTGTGATGCCTTGCGGAATCCCTTCATGATAATGTGGGGGCTCACACCCTCTTCAATGTACCCACGGACTTCCTTGAGAAGTTGGGCAGCAAGTAGAACTACGCTTGTCGTTCCATCGCCAACTTCCGCGTCTTGGGCGCGAGCGATATCAACCAAGGTTCTGGCGGCTGGATGGACGATGTCAAGAAGCTTTAGGATGGTCGCACCATCGTTCGTGATCTGAGCCTCTCCACGCTCATTCACGATCAGCTTGTCCATCCCACGAGGACCGAGGGTGCTAGAAAGTGTCTGGGAAATTGCGAGACACGCCGAGATATTGGAGAGTAGCTGGGGATTGCCCTGCGAGGTGTCGGTGCCTTCCCGGAGAAGGACCACCGTTGGTTGCTGAGGAAAACAGAATCAGCGATTGTCATGAGCAATATACAGTGGACATGCCATTGGAAGACCTCTTTGCATTTTTGGAGAGTCCGACGTCGATTACGATCGCGTTCTATCACGGTGACCAGGCTAACTGTTTTGTTGATGTATATTTGTTCAACATCACGAAGCCTACCATTCTTACTAGTGTTACTATAGTCTGGCATCGGACGAGAAATTAGTTGGCCCAAATAAAAGCCATGATATTATAGAACAGGCAGAGCATCTAATGATGAGATAGCTAAGCCTGATATTTCCGCATCCGTTTCCGTGCCTTCAACGTGGATCTCCGAGCGCCTTCGCGTTCCCGCCGTTCTTTTTCCCTCTCGTCGACGAAGGCATTGCCAACATCGATGAACATGATAGCGGGTCGACCCGGCGCGCGTTCAACCAGGGTTCTCTTGCCTTTAAATTTCGTGCGTGCCGAGGCAGCACCGCGTTGAGCCGCGAGAACATTAGGCATGACCGGTTCCTGGAGCAGTCGTCAACAACCACACGAGTAAACTGTACTCCAAACCACGAACCTCGCCTTCAGCAACACTCTCCCAAAAGAGTCTCTGGTAGCGCTGTCTTGTCCTGTTGTTACCTTCATCTTCATCTTGTAGATCCGCCTCCTCGACGTCATAGCGGTCATCGGAATCTGGTTGATCACTCTTCCCGGTCAGTCCATCTTCAAGGAGTTCATTGGTGTCCTGATCCTTGCGCTTTGCTGCTTCTGCTACACCAAGCAGACGCTCCATCCCCTTCGTGAATCCGGTTTGTACGAGTTTGTTCTGTTGAAACCAAAACATATCAGCATGCACGATCGCGAGTTAAACAAATAGTCAGACGAGTTCAGATGGGGTCGAAAAATTCTAATCACGTCTTGTAACGATGTAAGGCGCCACAAGTTCTTAAAATTCGCGAATGATATGTGTGTATCATCATACAATACCGTGCAAGGGATAACGATTTGACAAAGATGCTCACCTCCTAATGAACCACCAAGACGTAGCAAATCAATTTCGATGAAACACAAACCCAGGCGAAACGAAGGGCACCTTTTTCCATGACGCTTCCATGCCTTTTAATCTCAAGATGGCATCGACGCGTTTGATACTAATATTATGTCTAGCTGCGAGAGCACGGACAGAATTTAGCTTGGGGTCGATCATATAAGCTCGGTATAGCCGAGTCCGAAGCTCATCGGAAAGAGGAACGGGAGGTTTGAAGGATGGGTTGAGAGGAAACGGCTTTGTAAGTAGTTAGTCAATGTCCACCAATGCATCCAGAAGTATGCTCACCACGTCACGACCAAGCCAATTGCGGGGAGAAGGTTCACGGAAAGAGGGAGCAACGTTTTTGAGAAAGTGCTCATATGGGTTCTTGTGAGAACGGATTCCAGATTCGTTCACCTTTTTCTCGCCCGCGAGGAGCCATCGATCGAGCTCCTCGTCTTCGTTGCTTTCGTCCGTATTGGTTTCGTTCTCCTCAACCGCGTCCTCGGTCTCCCCCGGTCGACGGCCAACTGCTGCCAGGTTAGCACGCTCTCCGGCTGATCGTTGGGGCGGTTTACGGACAAAAGAAATTGCTGATGAAGAGAAAGTCAACCGTGCATCATGGTGCACACGCGTCGAGACGAATAACCTGGACGATGCGCGATACAAACGAGGAATCATTTCGGTCGAGGACGGTGGAGCAAAATTCAAGTCCTTTCTGTGACACATCACGTGATGTTCAGGGCCGGACTTTCCAACCACTTGTAGCAGTCAGTTCCAAAGTGAAGAACTCATCAATGCAGGATATAAGCGATGCGAATAGACTGTTCCCTACATCTGAACCCCTCCTTTCGATACTTTTCTGTTATTCGGCCCTTGTACCCGTGAAGAGCCTCTCCTTTCCTTCGAATCTTCCGTTCAATGTTACTCACGAATTTTTCTTGAGAGAGGTACTACTAAACCATCATCTGAAGCAGTACCCTCCATCAGAATCATATCAGCAAAGCTTTTGGAAGTGGGTAATTATTCAACTTGAAAGTTTCACTCGAAGCAACGAGGTATTGTGTAGATCAACCAATGTCAATACGTTGACCATCTCATTTCACCCTTAGGATGCTGAGATCGACGAGCGCATATATACACATTATGTGTCCCTGAGAACTGGAGCATGGTACGCATTATGTTTGATAGTATGTGCTAATCCATTTTATCATGTTCAACAGCTCAGAGACGCCACCCAAGTCGTTCATCACATACTACTGGGGGTTTTCGGAAACTCATCGCTACCCGACAATGGAGGACTGTTATGAGACTATCACTCTTCTAGAGTCGCGCACTACTATCGAAGCGGGAACAACGGGACTCAGAACCTGGAGAGCGAGCCTAGTCTTGGCACAATACCTCGTCCAGCATCCTTGTGAGTCGCGAAGAACTACTAATCGTCGCTGCTTCCTCAACTAAATCGACGGGCAGACTTTGTAAACGCTAGCAATGTACTTGAGCTGGGGAGTGGAACCGGTTTCATCGGGATTCTAGTCGCAAGTTTGCAGCTCCAAACTGCAACTCCAACCGTTGATCGCAAGATGCCATCTGTCTACCTGACCGATGTGAATTCCACCGTGCTTGTGCGCTGTCGGAACAATGTTAGATTATCATGTAGTAAGTTTGGAGACGTTCATCTATCATTTCCTTTCCCATCGATCATGACGGAATACTCAACCGTGCGGTAGATAAATCTTCGCCTCATCCAAATATACAGTACAAGTCATTGGATTGGCTGGATTCATTGTCGAGCCAGGAGAGTCTGGAGTCGTTCTTTAGCGAAGCCAAAGTAGACATCGTACTCGGGGCAGATATCGTGCGTGTCAAAGCTCGCATAGGGTTTAGCAGGCTGACATGTTCCAACAGGTATTTGATCCCGTGCTCGTACCGCCCCTCGTGAAGACCATTTTTCTTGCCCTTTTATCCAAGTCCACCCAAGTAGCGTTCATTGCACTCACTGTGAGAAACAAGGAGACGTTGCGATATTTTCTCGACGAGATCGGTATGTCATCACTCCCACAATTGTTGAGTCAACGGTAACTTGACCTCACAACGCAGGAAAGGTGTTAAAGACAGAAGAAGTTACTCACAACATCGCCGGAAGTCTACTATTACAGATTCCTGATCAGGTAGATGCTGAGCTAGAGGTGAAGATATTCAAAGTCACCCGAGGAAGAAACACCCAGTCTCCCACGAATTGCGAAGAATTACGATCGATCTTGAGATCGATTTGACTCGATTTCAATACTGGGGACCAACGTAAGTATCCGCGCATAAGCTGTTTGCGATTCGCAATTACCCCTCCGATCCATAGACACTTCAAGTTGATTCTTTATTAGGCCACTCATCGACCAATTGCATCGGGAACACATGGAGCCGCAGAAATTGTAACGACGTCGCTTTTATATATCGTAATCCCCCGTATCTTTGTGGAGTACGTTCTCGAGCTCGTTGACAGGGACAATTATGTCTCCAATTGATGCCAACTTGTTGTTCTTGATGGGCGCGGTCTTTCTCGAGGACCGAGGTTCTTTACATCGCACGCAGTAAGGTGATTCCCCGTTTTATCCATATGACTTGTGGGTAGTGCCAGCGTGCTTATCGTATATACTAGCTTCCATTCCCACCACAGTTCGTCTTTGGCAGGTGATTTATCTAGAGCGAATCGAAGAACGGGAAGACGACATGGAATATTACATTGTCCCCTGAATCACAACATCCAACGCATGATGCCGTACGTCCCAGCATAGACGGAGCCAAACTCGTTCTGGCGTTACCCCCTGGGGGTTAACATGCATCGATGCATCTCGCTGTTGCTGTATAACGCAACTCACGATAAGAATCGAGCGCGCGCATCTTCATCCCTGGAACGATCTAGGTGTGATGTTACCAGATTCATCGGCTCGGCTTCCTCCCTGTTCGATTTTGGGAGTACCATTCTCTACCGCGACGCCGAGGGGTTTGGCGCGTTTTCCGAGTATGACGGTCATGACGGTCTCCTGTCAGACAGACTCCAACTCAATAGCAAGAAGAGGATGGTTCGAGTCACCGCAAGTGACCGTCGTCCTCGGAGGACTTATTCAAACGGTGTTCCCACAGAAGTCCACCGCCCCATTGATACCACCGTTCAGAGCTTTAGTGCAGTCAGACTCAGACAACGTTCCGGAAGACCGGTATGAATAGGTGGATCTTGGATGTAGTCCCACGGTACAAAGGGATAAATACGCATATGCCTCATCGAATGCTTGTACTCCAAGAGTCTTCGATCTGCGCCAAGATCCATTGTGCATCTCGCGCTTCTGCCCAGTAGACGCAGCGTTCTTGACGTAGCTCGATCTTTCGGACGCGCAAGACTTAAAAGTGCATATTTAACAGAGTACATGGTATACGTTTATCCTGATGTATTTCAAACCAGGATAACCATGCGGGAATCTTTAAAATGCGTGTTCCGTCGAATCCTTTCCTATCGCAGACGTGCTCGAGGATCCTGCTGAAACTGTCTGAATGATTGAGTCAACGTAGTTGGCGCCTGACCACTTCTGGTGTGTCAGTACATCACATCCAATTTCCTTCTCTTTACGCTGGACGAGGTCGACATAGGCGAGCATACCATCAGTCTTGTAGCGCTCCGCTAGCTCAGCTGGGGCACATGTCAGGGAAGCGCATAAAGGACGAGCTGAAGCTTACCAGTAGTGACGGCATTGCTGTGCACACCCGCGAGCGAAACCAACTGAAGGACGAATCTACAGTAGAATTCCAGCATGAGCATCACTAACAGGCAAGATGTCAAGCTACCGAGAAGACGGGACTCACCCTTCCTTTCCAAGTTCCCAGATAAAGTTTCGCAGATCGTCCTTTGTAAAACCTCTGCCCAACCAGTTGAAGCTCGGGCTAAGATTATAAACCATCCATTTCCTCTGACCCGTCTTTTCCCTTATTTCCCTGGCAAACGAACGCGCCACATCCAAATCGGGTGTCGAAGTCTCAAGCCAAAGAAGGTCAGCATAGGGTGCATATTTGAGCGTGCGAGAGATGGCGGGGGCGAGACCAGACTGGAGGCGGTAGTAACCTTCTGGGGTGCGTGGAACTGGTTGAATTGTACGTAAGCACTTTTCGGACGAGAATGTCACTCGTGGAGCACATACGATCCCAATCCCAAAAGATATCCCTCCCAAGAATTTCCTTGGCTATTATTCGTGACTCCGAGTTTGACTTGCCAGTGACACGAGATTTATAGTGCTCGAAGACAGAATCGGGAGGGGATATGGAAGGGGTGGTTTGAAGAGCGTGTTTAACGGCTTATGAAACAGGTATTAATCAAGTGAGGTGTGACAGGAGACGGATTTACCGTCGTCGAAGGTCATCAATGGATGGGCGGCATCCCACGCTTTCTCGATACACGCAGCATCAGTCGCGTTGACAGCACCTGCGAGCGCTTCGGCAAGAGGTTGTCCGGGCGTAGTTGTTCCTAGAATGAATCTGTTTACAACGCAGATCATCGATCACACTAGCACGGAAAACATGGAAAATCATAACGTACGGGTGATCTCCGGGGTCTACGCTTGAGCTGAGAAGTCTCCCACTTTCGGCATCGGTTCTCGCGATTACCAACATAGGACATTCTAGCATATCGAGGGCGAATCGAGTAGCTACGAGCCGGGAGACATGTGTAGAGGGGGGTACGAGAACCTTTCCGGCAAGATGACCACACTTTTTTCCGCCGTGGAGTTGGTCCTCGAGATGAATGGCAGATGCTCCGGACTCTGCGAACAATTTTGCCAATTTCATGACAGCGGAGGGGCCACCGTGACTGACAAGGTGTGAGTAAATTACGTCGAATAGGGAGATATAGAAAGCAAGGTACCCAGTGTCTGCGTCTGCGATGATGGGACGGAGGTAGTCGACGTATGGCATGCTTGCGCGTACTTCAGGGGAAGCAGACATGCGTTCATCGTAATGCTTTCTGTCGTGCAGTTGCTGAGCGCGGAATATGCGTTGCACCTGGTTTGGGACTGTGGTGTACGGATAGTCTCTGGGTGGTGTGAACGAAATGGGGATGGGGATGGGGAAGGAGAGACGCATACCCAAAGTCAGGACCAACCTCGTTGCTTCCGGTGGTGAGAAGAGAGGAGGTGGCCCAGCCAGATACGTATACGACTTGTTGATGGCTTGCCATTTGGGTCATCTGGACAGGGTCGATGGCACCCATTGTGTGAACAGGGAGACCGTTGGCGCTGGCGTGTTCGAATGTGCGGAAGAGCTTATCAGCGAGAAGGGATGCGGGAAGGGGAAGGACGGGAGCAGAGCCCTGTTTGAGAGCAACATCGCGAGGAGAGTAAGGGCGGGAAATATTGGTGAAGCGAGGACGAGAAAAGTAGTCGGCGAGGCGAGCGACACGGGCATCGAACTCTGCGGACTCGGTGGCGGGGTCGGGCGGGTCGACATGGAGGGACAGGGCACGTCCGCGGGAGAGGGAGGATGGCAGACGACGATGGAGCACACGGGGAATCATGGTGGAATGGAGGGAAAGATGAACCTAGAATAGGGTTAGGGTTACGATGGCGTCGGTCGTCGGCTTCGGAGTTGTTTCCGGGCTGAGATCGCCCTTCTGTATTATGATCACTCATTCGAACGGATCGTCTTCTCCTTCCCTCCGTGCTCCTCGCAATATATTGAATAAATAAATATCCGCCATATTATCCCCACTCCCACTCTCCCTCACCCCATGTCCTCCCTTCGCACTTCCCGTACAACGCTCACCCACGCCATCCTCACCACCATACACCCCTCCATCGCACACAACACCCACTTTCCCTTCCCCGTACCCCTCCCTTCAGAGTTGCATCTCCTGATCCGCACTCACCTTCGCGTCCACATCGCCCGTGCACTCCTGGATTCTCTCCATGCTTCTCTCTCTTCCTCCCTCTCCGCCCTCTGCGACGACTGCAAATCCTACTATGCTCACGTCTCCGGTCCACACGTTGCAGATTGGCCCGTCGTACGAGCAGGTCGAGGCTGTCGTTGCACCGCTATCGGCCTCCCTTCACGTCCCCGTTCCCGCAAGACAGCCCGCGTTGACAACCCTTGTCTTGATCGTGATCCTCCCCCACGTCCTCCTGTCGGTGACAGAGAACCCCCCGCCTACTTCCTCGCCCATGTTCGACACATTCTCGCGACCTATGCTTCCATGGATCCCTCCTTCCCTTACGCAGATATGCCGGTTGCCAGCAACGCAGATCTTGACACCCTCGTCTCCCGCGTGCTTTACACCTTTGGTTGGACTGCCATCACAACAACATCGCACAGGAATTGGGAGTTTGACAACGATGTTCTGATCGTTCCCTCCTCTGCTTCGTCCGCAGGTGATATCCCGCCGATCCCCCTCGATGCCCTCCAGATCCGTCTTGACCTTCCCATTCATGACGACATCCTTGCGCGATCACCACTCCACCCTACCAAGGTCACTTATTTTCCACCCTTACCTCCCCCTACCACCATAGGTATGTCGTATACTCTCTGTCTTTGGTTCAGTCTGACTTGACGTTTTTCGCAGTCACCCGTTACTCTTTAGACCCTCTCTCCACGAGCCTTGTTTCTGGCTTGCTCCTGCTGGCGGTCGTCTCCCCCCTGGCCATCGCATATGCTCTACACATCTCCGCATAGTGAGAATTAGACCTTGGTGCACGAGAATTTATAGTCTCGCGCACCAACTGGAACTCGTCGTTCCTGCACTCCTGTTTTCCCTGGATCGCTCTCTCTCGGCATGGCCTCTCCCATACAAACACTTTACCCTCAGCATGGACCTAGATTGCATACAAAGTATTCGCACATTACCTTGACTTGTCTTGACTTAATAGCGAGTGCTGGACTCTTTACACAGAATACGCATACACTAGAATTGTACGGACTTGGCCTCTGTTCTTGTAGCTGTTTCACGTCCACCCATAATCCCGAGGAATGTTCTGACTGATCCGCGTGGTTCGGTACCAAATACCAAGACTGCGGCCTTCAACTGCCTTCATGGGATCGAATTGCCTTAGATTCTCCTGTTTCAACCCTGAAGCTGACCGTCGGAGTCCTGACCGACGTGTGATTTCCCGATAAAAACAGAACCAAACAACTATTGAAAATTTGCTTGCTCTCTCTTAGCCCGCTAGCTGAGCAATAGCAAAAAGGTGGGTTTCATTTCGCACTCGGTTTTCAGGCCTGGATGGCAGGTGATGCATGATGAGCGATACGCACGATTAGTCTTATAGACACCTACATGGTTACAACATAACCCATTTTTCTGATCCCTTGTCTGTTTCAACTTGATGATGATGCGCTGACGACTTTTTTGCAGGTACTTCTGTCTTCTGTGAAGGGATATTGGTTTACCCTATATCGTTCTTGCCCATCCCCACCTCGAATCGCTTCGACTCCCCCATTTACTTGATGTCAGATAGCTGTACTAAATCTTAGGTCCGTTCTTCCACTTGGTCCATTCGCTGAACAAGTCAATACAAGACAGAAACATCATGGGGGTGTGATTTAATAAAGCGAGGTTCCAGGCCCTGTGGCACAGTTCTTCACATCGATCGTTTATAATACCACAGTGGGGGAAATGAATGTTAACCAACGATCGACTGCAGCGCATCCCTGGGCCATCGTGCTTGTCTGATCGGATAGCGGTTTGACACTTCCCGCCTCTTGAGAAAATCAGCAACACTATAAAACTTGGAGCATTGATCAAAATTTGTGGCGTTCAAGTACATACAGTATCAATTGAGCTATGTAGTGCAGCGTGGAAATTCGTCTCCGGAACCTCGACTCGGAGGTGGCGCAAGATATACGCCCTTCCGCGATCATGGATCCGTATTCATTCCATATCAACACAGCCAACGAACTCCGTTTGCGTAGACATATACGTGAGGTCCTCCTGCCTTACGCGCGCATTCACCTCACATCGGACCATGTCGCGTTTACCGAGAAGGTCGTGGAGGAAGTAAGTGTTGCATTATCAACGCTTTCCTGACCGCGGACCGACGAAATTATCTAGCTTCTCCTTCAGACTCTCGAGTACGTACCCATGGCGGATGCGACGTCATTCCTCCTTCCTACAGAGCCGCTTGAAGTCCTCATGCGTTCCTTGGATTCTCTTGACCTCACCCCTCCGGAAGAGAGATGGACTACCTCATCAGAACACGCTAGATACCTCAGGACCTTCTTTCCTCCTCCCCCTCATCGACAGGGTCTCCCGACCGAGAAGTGTTGGCGCGAGGATGACCATTGTACGTTTCTTTCGCGCATATACGCGTGTGATGACCACCACATATGTGCGCCAGACGTGAAATTATCACTACTGTGCAGACCTATATCCTCTCCTATCCTCTCGAGGCGCGCAAAACGCGAAACTCAAAAGTTTGGAAGTACACATTCTCGAGCATCCATCCCTCGCACAAAGTCTGCTTTAACAGTCTTTCTTGATCTCAATCCAGTCTCAGTTCAGAACATAGATGACTTTTCCGCACCTCCCGTGGATGATGTCTTGTGTGTTCTATCTCTCATTAATGTTCAAGGGTATTGATCGCCGGATCGTGTCCTTTTATAGGGATCTCCGGCACAAACTTGACGCTGCAACAAGTGTACGAGTACGGCCATTCCTTCAATCAATCTCGGTTCCTCCTACGAGAAAAAAATCCATTGATTGCTCCACCGATACACCGAATGTGTCCGAATTTTTGAACCATGATTCTCCTCCGCGGTGTCTTCCTAGTCTAGACTCTCCACCATTGTTTCCACGAACCGTTCAAGGGCGCTCTACTCATGGAGGCGTCGGGGGCGGTACGAAGTGTGGTGTCAGCAACCCAGTACATGTCCCCGACTTGGCCCCTATGCTCCAGGTGGCATCACCGGAATTGATAGATGGTGAAGATGGTGACATCAATTACCATCATATGGAGATCGTAAATGGGTGGAGTGTGTCCAGATTACCCCAATGAATCTAGGATGTTGACTGACTTCGATCGTGCCCCTAGCGACCTTGACATTTTCCTCACCACCCCCACCTTCTATACATTCCTCACATAGGAGCGAGGTCGATGAACTGTGGAATATATCACCTTCTGGGACGCCACCCACATCACTCATCGCTGCTAAAATGGGTTTGTTAGCTCCGAGGCTCCCGTGCCGGCGTCGAAAACTAATCGTACGTTCCAGATGAATTCGAGATCCCCCGCGTACGCAAATTCGGACATAAAAACGCATTGGTTGATGAAAGCACAAACGACAGTGGTGCTGCTGCCCTGCTGACGGCGGCAAATAGGTCAGTTGCCAACCTTTCATCTCTGAATTCTTTTTTCGCGTGAATATATTTATCATGCAATCTCTCTAACCCCATGACATGTCAAGTCCAGGCTTCTTTATCACGTCTTTCATCTCCGCTCCTATTCCAATGACGCAGACTCAGAAACCAATCACATCCCAGCTGGAAGGCATCAAGTTTGGCATGCATCCCCCTCACCCCCTCTCGCCTGGCCAGAGAACATCAAACTCACTACTTGGACAGCCTCCGTCTGCCCTCGAAAAACAAGCAGACGAGAGGGCCTCTGCCAGCCCTGCTGACTGTGTCATGGACTTTGAGGAGCAGCCGTTCGACGGCGCAGTCGCGAGTATTTATGTTTCCACTCCGCAAGATCCCCTTTCTCTTCTCATAGAAGAACAGTTAGACGACAAGGACATCATCCTGATGGACGGTAAGCTGAAAATAGTTGTTTCAATTAAGCGGTCGTGTGTTCCACGAAGCTTCTATCCCGGGGTTTATGCGGGCTTCCTCGATGACTATTATTGGCCCCTGTCTCGACGTGTATGCTGACTTGAAATTTAGTGCCACACTTGCCCCCTCCGACGACACACCCCAGGAACCCCACTCTCTTTCCGAAAGGGATGCAGTGTTTCGTTGCACCGAAAGGAGAGATTACACGTCTCAATACTGCGAGCCATGAAATTGACCCTGTCGGTCCTACGGCGTTCTTGCGGCCAGTCAAAGGTATCAAACCCCTAGTACTCGATCTTTCGTGGAGGTTCGTTTACTTTCTTTGGCCTCTTCCTAGTCAGTTTGTCCGCTAGGGTCATTTATTTTGTCTTTCTCTATTGACGTCTTTCGCACTTCCCAGACCATTCAATTTCGGAAAAACAATCCCAACCGATGAGGAAGTTGCGGGAATCGCGAACCCCGTTCAACTGGAAGTCGAAGCGCTAGAATACTGCGACGAGTACGCAAAGACGCCTAGCCTCGACCTAGACAATCCTCCGATATTGACCGAAGTGGTTCAACCGGCATTGGTACCGATGCTTCCACATGGGTGCAGAGAGTTTGGGGCGAGCCCCACTCCAAAACGAGCCGAGGAAAGCGCACATGTCGAGTACCTACTCACACAACGAGAGAGGATGAGGGCATCTGGTGCCAAACTCACATTCGAGGCAGAAGTAGGTGGCGCGGGCCTCGATGTGGATACCGACCAGCGTATGGCGCCTTGGTCCCATATCGATGGACATGGTGATATTCTAGTCCAGCATAAAAGCTTGTGTCATAACGGAGGACACCATGGCCCGCGAGACACGTTTGATTTCGTGGAATACCATTCCCGAAGCCAGACCGACCATGGTTATTCCTTTAACGACTCGGGAATCGACATAATGGACAATAATTTTGGCCAGTTGTCAGCTACTGAATTTGGAGCTTCGCTTCTCTTGCACCCGCTTCAGGACGACTTACTGCACGACGTGGGTACACCCGTGGCGAACAAGGAGAATGTCGACGACCAAAGCGAAAACAAGGAAAATGTAGCTCCTGATGACTTGGACGACTACCAGCCGGTCAATCACCTACTTGATCCCCTGGACACTCAGTACGATTGGAGTTGCTACTTTGATTTCCCTGAATCAGAAACTCCATCTTTTGAGCCACTTTCGTTTGCGTCGCAAAGTCAGCTGCTGGGACCGTCAGACAATCTCACGAAATCGAAGGTGCAAGATGTAATTCCGCTAACCCCGAGCGCACACGTTGTTAAACATCCCGGAGACTATTTTGCTTCAACAAGCGAATACGAACAGACAAACTCGAGGTTAACCAAGCGGCGCAAACTGGACAATCTTGTTCCGGCGACATCCAAGGATTTGTTCTCTACATTCATCGGGCTCCGCAATCAACATGAAGCCACGCCGAGTCGTACCTTGGAGCATTCCGAAACCCGAAATGATACGCCAACGCCTCATCAAACGCTCGATGTCCAAATACTTCCGCGAGCCACTCCAAATGACGTGTTTGATCAGCACACGCTTCGGCTTTCCGAGCCCTGGATCCCTTCCGCAGCGATCCACCGTTACATCGCTTCGATGACCCTCATTCAGAAACGCGCCTTGGTCCGTGAGCTGCAGGGTCACCATTGCCGAGTTGATCTTGTCGAGCGATATGATCTCGGTTGTGCCGACATCATCATTGATCCGGATTCTGGCGTTCTGTTCGTACCACTGCTCGCACTTCCAGCACATCTCGAATCTACCGTCGGTCGAATATCTCGTGAATCGTGGCGTTACCTGAACCTCCTCGTTATCCTCGAGGCGTTCCCTAGCGCGGAAAGCTATAGGGCCGACCTTTCGCGAAATAACAGACCGGTGCCATACGCCTATACTCCTCCGGTATGCAAAGCTATCAAGAAGCTCAAGCGAAACCTGGGAATTGCGGAAGGGTGCGGTACTATGGATCCACGATGTAGGGTTACCTGGGCGTTTGCAAACAGTGTCGAAGAAGCTGCGAAGTTTGTAAGGTGCTTTGGAGATGAAGCATGTGCAATTTCAAAGGAACGTGGCCATGAGATACTCTGGGGTGAAAGAGAATGGTTGGAAGAAGACGAACGGGAAGTGAGTCTCTCGATCGTGTTTGCAAGGTTGTACACGTGCCATTGATGTGGCTCTATCTCAGGGAGAGTCGGACCTCGCCAGGGTGCATGGCATGAATGCATTTGCAGCCTTCATAATGCTTTACGACAAATCACTCGAAACCATCCTGGAAATGTCCCCCGAAGCTCGACTAGCAGATTTTGGACACCTGCTAGGGGAAGAACGTATGGTACGCCGACAATCATCTCTTTTCTCCGTCGATCCTAGCCTCATGATGCAAGACGGCGTTAAATGCTGTCATTGAGAGTAGAATGCAGCAAATTGTAGCCGACGTTGCGGACGTTGACCCTTGACGCTGATGCGGTCAGACGTACGATGGGAGGATAGTTGTCACAGCGTGACATTGGCTAATATTAATGTAATCCCTACTGACGTGACATTACAGTTGTAACTGATGCGCCTTGTGCGGCGTGCTCTGCGGATGCAATAGTCCAAGCAGTACCAAAGCCGGTCCGGACGTGTACCTCACGGAGATGAGGCGTATCCACTTTACTTTTACGTCCTCCGTTGGAATGCTTCTAGCCGTCGAAGCACTTGTACGGAGGCAGGTACCAGCTCACTTCCAAACATGACACGCAAATACTCGACGAAACACAAACCAAGAACAACATGGGGGGTCAATTGTCCGGAAACATCCTTCCGCCATCGGAGTTGATACATCGATAGTCCCATTCTGGTGTGAAACCCCGCCAAACTATCGATTGAATATGAACTGTGCAGACAATGTTACAAAGGCAAGTTTCTCGTGCAAGAATTAGGAATACCTTGCGCGATTTGGCGACCGCCGACTTGATCATTTGTGATAGTTTACGTCTCCATTGCGTTGGCTCTTGTACATTGTTGACTCCATCCCCTTGGGATCGGCCCATAAGGCGTTTCTTCTCCACCGCGGCAGGCACCGAGTTCTCTACTGGCTTCTCTTTGTAGAGGTCTGTGCTCGAGACAGAGATGGGCGGGGTTCGTGTCTGCTACGAGACTCAGGATCTCACCGAAACCGATCGAAGAACATGGAATATGACTTACATCCAGGATCTCTCTCAACATTTCCGCGTTCCTTTGATGGCCCCTGCCATCCTGCGGAACATGGCCATCCGGGGGGATTACCATTGGTCGCTGGCAGGAGTTCACTGTAGCACTTGTCATCACCAGACTAGGTAAGGCTTACCTCAAGTAGCGGTGCTCCTTCATACTCCTTGTCTATCACAAGACCCGAATCCAAGCTGGCTTGGGGTAACTCCCAAATGTAGATAAAGGAGTCGCTGCATGCAGTAGCTAGGAGTCGGTCGTCGGTCGAAAAGGCGATGCAATTGACTTCATCAGGGTGCGCGAGAATTGCCATCTGCTCGAATGTTGTGGTGTTCCATATTTTGACAGTGCTGTCGCTTGAAGCACTCGCCAGGCAATCGCCGTTGTGCGAGACGGACAATGAGTATATGCTGCTCTCGTGGGCGTGCACGGGCTCGTCGATGATGCGGCCTGTTGAGGCATGCCACCGACAAAGCATGCCACCACTAGAGCCAGAGAGAATCTGGGTCTCATCTCGTGACCAGTCGACTGCCCAGATTGGCATTCCGTCTGCTTTCATCGGCCCTACAAGTAACCTCCCTGACTCCCAATCCCAGATGTGGAGACGACCATCCCGTGAACCTGTAAGTAATCTGCGGTCCTTCTTGGAGAACTTGACGCAGTTGATCTCCCCGTCGCCGTTTAGGTAGGCTTCGTCTCGCACGATTCGTCCCATTTTGGTATCCCAAATGTTAACGTTGTGATCGAATGATCCGCTAGCCAAGTAACGGCAGTCACTTGAAATGTCAAGATATCTGACACTGCTTGTGTGACCCTTCCAAGGTCCGCCCACCACCGCCAGGACGTCGGTGTCCCAGATGTTGACGGATCTGTCAAGGCCACCGCTGGCGAGTCGTTTTCCATCTGGAAATAAAGCAAGACAGAATACCGCGCCGTTGCTACTCCCTAGAATCATTTCGGGTGTGTGGTCGAGGTTCCAGAGACGAATGGAACCGTCGTTGGAGGCGCTGACGACCCCCTTCCCGTTCGGGAGGAAAACGACGGACCAGACGATCCCGCTGTGTCCGCCGAACGTTTCAATGGGCCTTGGATGTGGGAGGTGGTTGAGAGAGAGCGAAAGCATCGTAAGGCACCACCAAAGCTAGGGGTACAGAGTGGAGAGAAGAGATTCGGTCGGCGAAGCTTGGGAACCCAGGGTCTCCCTGGACAAACCCTAAGACACACGCAGGTCCTGGGTATCACGCATGCCGGACCAGCAGGCGGACGGCAGGCGGTACAGATCAATGACTTGGGATTCCAGACTGTTTTGAGTGATTCGAGGTGTCAGGGAAACGAAGTCGGACCCCTGAGTGGGTTGGCGCTGATAGCTCGTGGGAGCGCACGAGACCGTGACGCTGGTGTGTCAAACGGTCAACGTTCAACCCCCGCATCGTTTGTCGTTTGTTTCCGTCTACCTTGGTCGCATACCGCACGCGCATGTGGTGACTGACGTGTGAGGGAGGCAGTGCGCATGATTTGCCCTCTTATGGTTGGATCAGGTCAGAGGATGTCAACGGGCCTTCCTTGTCGCCTCGTCGCTCACACGCGCCTTGTCCCTTGTCTGCAGCTGATTCGTTGAACCCCTGCTCTAATGAACTCCGAGTTACTGGGATCACTACGCTCTGTCAACGCGCAGGACGTTTTCGACTCGGACTTCCTGCCAACAGCCCCCTAGCTAGAGATTAACCACGATGCACGCGGTCGTTGATCGACATCTATCACTGCGCGTCGTGCTGCAGGGTCCGTGCGTAGCAACAACACTAGACTCTACGATCGAACGTGGAACCATCGCTCTACCATATCAAATTCCTTGACAGACGACCTCCATGTGAGTCAACTCTGGAACCATTGTACGCATTCGCCTCGTCACATGGATCGACTAACAACCACATACAGTACGTAGAGAAGGAGAGTCTGCGAGAGCTAATTTACTAGAGTACGGTCGACTAATGATGCGATATCATATACCATATATCATATATCACGGTGCTTAAATGAACAGGTCCGAGCCTCGCAACGCCAATGCAGAATAAACACTCAGAACTTGAACCCGCCGGCGAGTCCCATCACGTTTTCTGGATCCACCTGCTTCTTTATCTTCATCAGCTTTCCTACGTTCACTCCGTAGATCGCCTCGAGAGATGTATCGCCAATGGCGTAATTTCCGTAGAGAGACAGTCGTTCTGTGATGGGTGTATTCGCCAGGAGGTTGGCTGCGCTTTCCTTGATTCCTTTGACCATCACGTCATCCGTCGACCCATCGCCACTCCATCCAAAGACGATGCTGAGGGGAGAGAACGGCGACTTCCTCGAGCCAGGCCATGCGGAAGGCGATGTGGCTTGGTTATAAACACTAGGAAGGATTGGCTCGGCATTGAAAGTGACATATCCATAATTCAGCGGAAGTTGGTTTCCCCAGGTCTACCATGGTCGGATGGAGGGTGAGTGCCCCGAGGACATACCATTAGCCACGAACTCACGATGCTTTGGTTTTGCATATGTTTCAAAAAGTGTTCGGGGTATTCGAGAACAGATATGGTGTTGAACGCCGACCTGCTCGGCCGAAGGGTAAGGCCGACATCGAAAAGCTTGGCAACGTGTTGGTTGAACTCACCGCAAACCCCAAGTCGAATTCGCATTCGAAGACTCCACAAGCGACAAGAACGATCGAGTGAAGACCTCGGTGTTACAGTTGCTGGTCAGGAAGCCATCGAATAGACCAGCAGGTGGTGATGGGCCATCATAGAACAAGATCGCCACGTTGACTTCCTATTGATCCATGTCAGTTTCAGTCTTTATATGGGGATAGATCATTAATTGCTCTCAAAGGGTCCCATATGGTGGGTGGGAGCGCAACGTGGATGGCAATCACGTGTGGTCAGAAATTGGATGCATACCTGTCTCACGTCCCCTCCTTGGAAGTACCCGTAGGAAGTGAGGACATTTGCCTTTGGGTCCGTATTGTTTGCAGCAAAGTCAGCAGTCGCCTTTGTTAACTGATCGGCTTGAGAGCTGTCATAGATGATGGTGCCTCCCTGTTTGTGGAAACAGCCGAATGTGTCATCAAGCAACCGATCTGGGGAACTCGCTTACCCAAACTTGGGGCTGTGGAAAAGCCTTGAAGGTGAACTGCGTCACAACACCCTGTGTTGCGCAGATTGAACGCCGAACTTTTTGCCGAACGTACGTGTACTTACGAAGTTGTTGAATCCACCCTGTAGAGAGTTAACGCGGATGAACGTTCGGCACAGGAAAACGCACCCTCAACGCGAAGAATAGGTCCGCGTGGGACTCGTTGACGTTCGTTACAGTCCCGTTGGGCAATACGAGCTCGAATGCTTGCACCGTGTCGATGGTCAAACCATATTGGTTCGCGTGCCAAGAGTACCCTAGTCACCGCGTTGCATGCCACGCGACTGCCCATCAAACTGACGCCAGTTTTACATGAACCAGTCAAACTTACCGCCACCCAGCGTGAAGCCAGCCACGCCAATACCCGAGACCCGACCCCCTGCGACGTTCACTCCGTACGGTTCCAGAGCGGCATAGACCTCGTCCCAAATCAGACCAGCCCCTATCGTGGCCGTTTGTGTGGCAGCATCATATGTTACGTTTGCAAAACGGGACGTGGCAATTTGCACACCGGAGGTAGAAGAAAAACCTGGGTTCAAGGTGTGCCCGCCGCCTTTGACCTATGAAACATTGTTCCGACGTGAGTGGCACAGAATACGAGCAAAAGTCACTTGTCAGACTGACAGCGAAGGGACATCCTGTTTTTCCCAAGATCCGAAGCTGGTGAATGTGGCATACGCATTAGAGCAGTGCATTACCTCAGCGTAGACATGAACACGTACGGCAATACCAACGTCTTCTGCCGTACCGGGCTCAAAGGAACATGCAGCATCTTGAGTACTCGAAGCAGCGAAATGAACAATGTCTCTGGGATATGGCTCTGTTCCTGTGGAATACGCGCGTCAATTATGCATCACGGTGACCGCAGAATCTCGGACCATCGAAGAATACCCCTGAAGCTGATGAGACTGACGATGCAATTTCTGAACAGACCGCAGACATGTCGACTGACGCTGCGGGAAACCGCAGTCCCGAAGCAACCGTGGTGGGCGCCCGACGAAACACCAACAACGACTCCACCAGCACAGCTAGCGAAGTCAGTAACATTCGAGTAGATTCGACAAATGGGGAGAAATTCAGAAGAAGCTCAGAAGGAAAGGGGACTGAAGTGATGGAGGTCATCAAGAAAGCATTGTTTTTCAAACCGGGAGCATGGAAATTGGTCCGTTGACAGTTTGGCGGCCTTGAGGCTTCAAGTGAGCTAAGCCGCGCTGCCGGGACCGGCGAGCATGTATGTTATCACTGACCAATGGATTTCCAGTTGCCGAACAGAGGCCGCGCATATTGTGTCATGGGCGGACCTGCCTGCGGGCCTGGGACATCGTCGGTGGCCTGCCAGTGATGCCTTGAACACGGAAGTTACCTTGGGCGGTGCAGTGTGGCGTGCAGGACCTGGGCACGCGTCAGACATGCACTCAGGGAAGCGAGTGTTGTGGATAAACGAAATGAGAATATACAAAAATAACCAGGTAGCAAACGAGCAAAGCAAGCAGCACGAAACTAGAGAGATGCTGAAGGAATCTGACCAAGAAAAACATTGAAGTCCAGTCACCGGGAAACGTCAGCGGATATGATCTTGCAATAACGTTGGTCGTGTTCCACTAAATGTATCGTAATTAAACACGGACAAACCAAATATGAAGGCTACTCGTGGTCCAGCGTCATATACGGGTATGTCAAATTCGGATGGGTTTTTTGAGAGGGGACGACGTCGAACTGGGACGTCTCAAGGGTGTCTACATCTGAGTCTCGAGAAAGGGCGGATAATTGCGATTGAGACGAGGATGCAGACCCTGGCGCTTGCATGATGACAGGGGACCATGGAAGTGGAGGAATCGACAATAGGTCGTGTGATGCTGACGAGTGATGACCAGGACCCATTTTCGACCGCGCGGTAGACTTCCGACGCTCGATAAAGTTGCTCCCAGTTCGAACATGTTTTGATGGAAGATACTGTTCTGGAAGTTGTGGGCTAGGCGGTATGCTACCATCTAGGACGCTCGGTCGTCTTGGTTTAATCGTCTCATTGGAGACAGGTCGCTCAGAATGTTTCCGAGGCTCGATCCCGTTCGTTGGCTGTTGTGACCCACCAGCGACAGACTTCCACGATTTCAATATGGATTTGCGAATGCCTGGCTTCTCTTGAGAGAGAACAGCTGGTGAACTCGGTCGAGAGCCTGAAAGGGAGGGCCTCGATGGGTACGACGGATATGACAACTCCTGGTCAAGTTGCATTTGGCCCACATGGGCCTTCCCATTCGAGCCCCTCGTGACCGCATTTGGAAGAGGCGGTGTCATGAGTTGGTCGGTGGGGGTAGGCGGATACGGGGAACTGGTGAGCTGGAAGGAAGCCCGTCCAGGCGTCGGTGGTTGAGGCAGAGAACTAGATGGTTTACTCCTGCGCCACAATTTCGTCAAACCTTTTACACTGACAAGTGGTGAAGTCGGCTTGGTTCTGTCACTGTCCGCTGCACTCGAAGAGTCAGCAGAAAAGCGGCTCGAGGGAGGCGCAGAGTTGAGTGGCCCTTCGTCTACAGATGACATCGATGGTCTTGACCCGGGAGGATCTTGAGAGAATTTTTGCGCCACAGGATCCCAATAGCTTTGCATGGGAGGCACGTCAACTTCATAGATAGATGGGTGACGACCAAATGGATCTGAGGAGAGGGGAATCGGGGAATCAGAAACGATGTTTGCTTGGCGGGAAGAAGAAGGCATCGTTGCTGGGTACATGGCTTGTTCGAGTTCTCGACGTCGTACTTGGCTTTCCGTCGGTACAGTAGACGAAGCGCTGGATGCAGGCATGAAAGCCTTTGGAGCACCAGTAGAAACGCCATTCAATGCTAGTCTCGGTGGTGAGGGGGGGAGATTCACAGGTCGCGTAGGAGAAACGTTGACTGTGTTGGTCACCGAGGCGTAAGGGATGGATGGCCATGCTTTATGTAACGGACTCGCAGACGTTCTTCTGGAGCCTTTAGATGCAGTAAGAAATAGTCAGAGATAATACGTACTCGGCTAGGGCTGGTGTGCGCGACTGGGACGCAGTTGAGAGGCTGCGGTGATGTGTCGCTGTTGAATTCTCATCCAGAACCGCTGTCTTCAATTGCTGCGGTGAAAACTGAGCAAGGGTCTAAATCGCCTGTCAGGTTAGACTTCGGCTAGCACCTCGATAGCGCTTACTCTTTCGATCTCATCTAGTTTCGCTTTCATGAGATATTGGCTTCGTCGTCGATCGTTCGGGTCATCTTCATCATACTGCAATAACAAACGGTCAGTCCAGGATGCGAGGCGACAGGATGAGTGCCAAACCTCTTCGTCATCATCCCCCAGATCCAAACCCAGGTCCAGGTCCTCGAACACAGTGCCCACGCGTTTCTCTTCCCCGTGGCTCCGTGATCGTTGATACTCTTGCTCTAACTCAAGAGACGAACCCTCTTTGTTCCGGAAATCATCCGCCTCTCCCACTATTAAGTTGTTGGTTAGCGAATTGGGAACAAGGACCAGTGGCGGAGGCATAGGTCGCTTTCCAACGGCAGTAGATGACGACGACCTCCGTTTAAACTCTGCGGCATCTTGAATCGATACATCGAGAGGGGGGCGCGACATTCGTTGCACGATGTCCCGAACGTCGTCGACATCGTTCGTTTCACCGCCTTCTTCTTGTCTGCGTTCGGGAAGAGCGGTGAGTGACGTTGCATCCAATGCAAGCTCTACCACGTTGGGATTATTAGCTTTCCGTCTCACCCCGTCAGATTCGGCATGAATTCCGGTCCAAGTCTCGGCGTCAGTACCAAATACGTCCCCGAGTGGGTCCTGACCCATAGTAGAAGTCATGCGTGCAGTTGCATCGGCGTCTGGAGATTCTGAGAGAGGAGCATACTCCCCATTATTAAGCTGTTCCTGTTCATGGAAGTCATCATGAGACCGCAGAAATGGTGGTTTCTGCATTTTCTGCACCAATTTAAGGTCGTAAGGAGCTCGCCTCTCATCCGCTGAGCTGCTGGAGTCAAGAGTACGTGACCGAGAATGAGAGTGAGAGCGAGAACGATGACTCGAACGGCTCTCTGTCCTCTTCATACGCCGACTTCGCACCCAAGGCTCATACCAAGTAGCCTTTCGTTTGTCAATGTCAAATTCTACCTTGGCGAGGATCGGAATGATTGAAGGTGAATTCAAACCGGGTAGCTCGATATCAGGAGGCCCTTGATCTGATGAATGGGAAGTGTCCGGAGTATTCGGTTCTGAATGTGGCGATGAAGTACCCGCGGACTTGTCGTGAGACCGGACATCTGAAACAGATGATGCAGTCGAAGTGGAGGTGGAGGGGGTGACGGGACATGTGAGGGGACGTGGATGCTCAGTTCGCGCCGGAATAGCTAAAGGTCGTAATGAGTGCGACGGACCGTTCGGCTCCACAGTGACAGCAAGACCTAAAGGATTGGGGGTCCTACTTCGAGACGAGGCGATGACCTCGCCTCGTTCCGCGCGAAGCACTCTTGTCCATATGTGTTTCCATATCTCCTCTGACAACCTCGGACCTGGTTCTCCTCCGCTGGCGTCGCCAAAGACTGGAAGAGAAGAAGGCGGAGGAGTGTTCTGACTACCCTGTGGAGAGGCAGTCACGAGGTAAAGGATGATTCCGATCGTGCTGGGTAAAGCATATTCTCTCGCGATGACGAGCAGCTGTGCGTGGAGCGTCGACTGTAGTGCCACGAGAGTTCCTCGGCGGAACTGAGTATGATATCCAGACGCGGTCGATGGAGGGGCGAGGTCGGAGGAGTCGGAAGAGTCAGCATCATGAGAGAGGTGCACTGGGGGTATTACGTGTAAGAGGTACTTGGATTGAACCGGAGATACTACGTTAAGGGCAGTTGCGGTAGATGGCGTCACGGAGCGCCAGGGGAGATCAGTATTTGATGGTGATGGCGAGTTGCCTAAATGAGCTTGGGAAGATAATGATGAAGTAGACGAGGACATCGCGGGCAACGGGGTAGAAACACCAAGAGCATTGGCCAGCTTTGCAAGCCGATAGGGCGAAAGAGGTGAACGTGGAGGAGCCCAGGTTGACCCGGGTCCCGGTCCCGGACTCTGGGAGTCTGTGGAGTTTCGTCGTGATTTCATGGCAAGTAGGGTCCGTTGGTCGCAGAGCACAAGCAAAAAGACGGATCTAGCTCAGAGTCGTACGGACAGATGATCCTGGATGTATTCTATGGTGAGCTGGACGGTCGGGGGTAATAGACGGGACGCACCTCGAAGAACCGGGACGGGTACGGGCATAAAATGTGAGTTGATGGTGACTCCAGTCGGTGCGAATGGTTGGTCAACGTCGCTGAGCTCAACGCCAACGACGACGAGCTCTGAACAAAAGACGCAATGACTTCAAAATGAGTGCGGCTCACGTGACCTTTGTACGGGAGGTGCTCGCGAGCACTCCGGCACTGGCCCTTGCATGTACTTGCACTCCATGACCGCCGTGGACATTGTCCGTCGAGGATTGTGGGCATCGGGGTCGAGTCCCGGACGAACTGAGACGCTCATACTCGTCCAGTCACCTCCATCACGACGAGTGCGCTAGCAACCAAGTCCGGGCCGGTAGTGTTTGGGGTGCTCGTATCCAAACCAACGCTGAACCGGTTTCTTTCTCTTACGGAGATCGACATCTCGGACGAGTCGTGGCTAGTAGTGGGATTTATTTATTTATTATGGTACATGGGAGCGTCTATCGATAGGAACGATGGATCTGTGTACGGGCCCCGGATCTAGTCTGGACGCAGCCTGTGATCAACATTCCTGATGCACGAGGGCCGCCTCGAGGCATGAGTTAGAATACGTTCTCGAGGATGAGATGGGTCTGAGGATGCGTGAGAAGTGGCAGGCCCGGGGACAATGGGAGAGGCGCGCCCTCTGTGTGGTTTGTGGTTTGGTTCTGGTCCTCGCGCGTAAACGAGGATCACGACCTCATTGTCTTTGTTTTCCTGGCTTCTTCCTCCTTTCTTTTGACCCCGTTTCTTGTCTTTTTATCACATTGCGTGCACGATCTCACTCTACGTACCCTTTTTTCATTTCAGTCCACGACCCACCCACGACCCGCAGACCATGGATCAACACCAGCCTCAGCACAACCAACACATCCCTGATGATCACATCGCTCATACGGGTCCTTATGGCTATTATCCTGCCGAGCATGAATCCTCCTACTCTCTCGCATACAACAACCAGTTGCACCACCAGCACTCTTATCCGCTTCAGCATCCTGCCACTCATCCGCGTGGGTGCACTTCCTCGCGTTTTTTACTCGCCTCTGCCTCATGTTGATCTGATAATGGGCTCGTGTACTTTGTATGTAGGTCATCTATCCGCACCAGACCTCCATCAAAGCCTGCAGTTCCATAATCTCAGCCTCATGTCCACGCATCAATATCCGCCACCACCCGTGTACACCTCATCGCCACAACATGTGTCAATGGCCCTGCCTGCAGGCTCTCCCCCTCCGCCCTCTCCTCACATGTATGATCCCTTGTCCCCTCCCATTTCAGGATCAGACACATCAGCGGACGGCATCTACCACCATTCGAGAAACAGCAGTGGGACCGGCTCCCCTTCATCGTCCAGAGGTACCAGCTTAGTACATCGCACTTCCCTACGCTACAACCCGACCCCCTCCCCAACCACAAGCTCTTCCGGCAGGCGTGGTCGTGCTCGCTCTTTAAACGACTCGGACGACGAAGATATGGGTGCTACCTACGTTGAAAACCTCGCTCACACACGCAAAGAAGCGACGCGGCGGCAAAGGATCGAGGCTGAGCAGAGGCGGAGAGACGAATTACGCGACGGTTATGCAAAATTGAAAGACGTCCTCCCCGTCTCCAACCAGAAGAGCAGCAAGGTTTCGCTGCTTGAGCGAGGTAGGCCTCACCGACGGCGTTGATAGTCATTGTCTCACCCATACCTCTTTCTTTAGCGACCAACCATATCATCTTCCTTGAAAAGTCCACACAAGAGATGCAGGCTCGTCTCCTCGTGCTGGAACAGGAGGTTCAACGGTTGCGTGCCGTCAACGAAAAAATCTCGCTGAGTGTCACCGGCACACCACCGCCTGCCAACAACAACATCCATGACATTGATAGCAGGCCCCTGTCGCCGCCACCCGAGCCAGGCATGCCGAGCCACTCTCTCGCTCACGTGCAAGGACAAGCGCCTCCGCGGGAGGACTCTCGCAGTCCAGCCGCATCTGAAGCATACTGAAGGGATCCGAATCAAATCCGCTGCAATAACGGACGTCTTTTTTTTCATTCTCGTTTTCACTGTCTTCTTAACATTCTTGCCTGATTGCATATTTTGTAATTTTGTATTCCTGCTTTGGGCGAAACTAAGGGAGAGGCGACAAACCATACTCGCACAAGACTTGTTCGAGCTTGCAGCGCTGGTCGCACAATGCCGTGCGCGAAACCACGTTCAAAGTCCCTCCTTTCACACCCCCTTCTCCACTACGCTGTCAACGACTCGATGTTGCTGGCCGGCTGCTCAAGTCTTATCTTGCAGATCCGAGCGCGCTCGGTTATTATCGGCGCCATCTTGTTGATCGATAAGCCCTCGACTTCTTTTCTGCCCCATTTTTTCTCCGACCTGCGGTATCCCCAGCGGATTTTACATTCGCACAATCTCCCTTACGCCCATTTCCCTGTTCTGGCTCATTTTCTCAGCACTCACTCACGTTACACCCTTCTTGGCGGCCAATCATCCATTCATCGATACTATCGCACACCTGTTACCCTCACGCGACTCTACATCGTCCGTGATTAGGTGCATGCCCACCTTGCTACGACCGCAGGAACGATATAACGACCGACCGAACGATTCTTGACGAATACTGCACGAATTCACACGACGGAACAAGCGAGGGGCATGCGCCCACTTTTATAACAGTTCACCCGTCGAAGCAACATGTAGTGGTCAGCTGGTCACCCCTCTTTTTGGAAGGGGAGATTTCTTTGACCTCGGCTCTTCTGGGGGGAGCTATTGTTGTTCGCGGGTGCCCGCTCTGGCAGTGGGCAGGATTAAAAGTGGTTTACTGAAGAAGGGATGGTGATGGACCGCTCTGGAAGGACTGATCTCGCACATGTTGTCAGTACAGTGAGATGTTTCGATACATCGCGCCACTCTGTTTTCATAGCTACAGCACATGCAGTATCATATCCTCTTTCTTTTTGCAATTCAAAGGGCATCCTGTTGATGAGGTGACCGACTAGATCGAGTATGACATCTGACATTAGCGACGAACGTGCTTGGCGGATCGCCGTCGCTGAGCGTCTGGCGCTAGGGCAAAATAAAGGAGGGAACCCTCGATAGCAAGCGGGCACAGCAAGCTCTGGCCTCGCGCGGGAACTCGTATTACCACAGATCAACGAAATCGCGAACCCTGAGCGGGTTGGGTCAGGAGCTGCAGCCCACGCTGCTGCGCAGGGTCAACAACACACGACCGGACGCCGGTGTCAGCCACTGCCATCGGGCAACGTTGACAATGTGACGTAGCGAGGGTCCTCCCAAATGACGACAAATGACGAAGCACCCAGGTTGTGATAAACATACAAACCTGGGCAAGTATTTAGGGTCTCATAACGAGCTTCCTTTGTCGTACCTTGGCAGCTTGGGATCGCTTAGGTATTTTAAAAAAGGGGAAGCCTATGTATGTGAAATGACACTTGGGCAAATACGGTATTTCTCTGATGGCGATGGGTTTCGGGCGTTTCCACGCAAAGCTGCGGCTGCTAAGATGGGCCCCCCAACGCGTGACGACCCTGAATCTGCGGCGCATGATACAGGATGTGTGTGACTTGAAGGGCCGGACAAGACAATCGGAGCTTGACGAGAAATGTAGAATGATGCGATTTGGGCGGAGGGCTTTGCCCAATGGGTTGACCGGATCCGGTGTACCCGTCGGCCCGTCCGTGTCACAAACCAACGACCGTTGGACGGGTCGCCATTCTTCGTAGCGAGGAGCGTCGGGATCAGTGTACATCGGTGCCGAGTATGGGAGCTCAGAACGACACCGACAGAGGGATTGCCGTAGGGAGAACCTGCACGGATTGAGCAAAAGACTGCCGTGCCTTGCTTGAATGGGTGCAACAGGTTACAGGGCGGAGATGAAACGAGCAAAAAAGTCTTTGGGGTTGTAGACTTGTTCCATTCCTTGATTGGAGGGGAGAGCTGTAGCGCAGACATGTACATATGAAAAGAGGGGGGATGGCGATGAGCTTGATCTGCGGCGGAGTGACATGAGGCAGAGAGTGCGCGTCCTTCGGTGGCAGGAGGCACGCTGCATGAGTCATATGGATGATACTGGCACCGTCAAGTCCCAAATCGGCGGACATTTGCCTCTCAGGCGGTTCGCAGAAGAGATCACGGGAATAAGACTAACGCAGACAGAGTGTGCAAAGATGCATTAGAATCTGTGGCTAGTACCAAGTATAACAGTGGGGAATAACGACGACAGCCTTGTCACACAGTCACACGTGACACATTCATCTTTCTTCCAGACGACAAATTCAGCGGACAAGGAGCTTTGGTAGGCGTTGTTCTGGCGCTAACTAAACTGGTTACTCACAGAGCTTTCCAAGTCAGAGATGTGCGCTCAAGGAGCGCACTCTGTTTGGCAAGCGATCAAGGGACAGAACATCATCCCTTTTCATCTGGTTCATTTTTGACCAGCTTCTAAAATGGAAGGGAATCCCCAATACAACGTCGCTGACCGTGGTTCGTTCGCATCGAGGCACCACATGGAATATTCTCTCGCCCTACTCGTTCTTCACACTCTCGGGTGTTCTGATCGTTCGACCACAGACTTTTTTCGTGGTCTCGACAAGTCGTTGCGTCCATGTCACGATTTTGCTATGTCCTTCTTGGGATGCACCGAATCTCTTCCCAACGGAGTAACCCACGCAGCTGATGGTGCCCCCTTTTCGGCCCCCTTCTCTCGGCTAACACACATGTTCCTGTGTCATCTCGCTTTTTGACTGGAGTTAACCTGCCGCAGCCAATAGAGTCATGTTGACGTCCATTGGTCGCTCGGTAAGTGTGCGAGGCATGCTGATAACGTGAACAGAAGAGCCATACTCGACTTTTACAACGATATGGCGATTCAAGACATCTCCCGATCAACGGAGCAAGGACAATGTATGAGGTATTGCTTCTTTACCTCCTCTCCGTGCCAGTCAACGTTGATGTGAATGCCGCGGGGAATAAAGCCTTGCGTAGGTCCGTGACACGGCCGGTGCTCCAAAGTACCCGGATTACCCAGAGAGGAGTGAGTGAACGCCTTGCAATTGGTGCGTGTCTTTGCTTAAAGTCTAATTACGTGGGTAGGGTCACGTCACTGCCATCTGATGGGGACTAGTGGATGCATTTGCCGTCGAACGGAAAAGCGCTAGCTTCGTCTGCTTCGCATACAGATCTCCGGTTGATATCGTCAGAGGGTGCTAATTGGATCAGTGACGTTCATTTCAATTGTGTGGGTAGGGATGGAGTGATGGAGAATGTCGATGCGGTGAATTGGAAGTTGAAAGTGGAACAATAGGTCAAGATGTGATAACAGGGGTAGGGCAACAGTTCGAGGGGAATCAGTCACACGGATCTGCGTATGACTTCAGCGGTGACGGCAGGGAAAAGTTGTTTCCGTGCGACTCTGAACGCACTAAGACCCTGGGAGAAGTTACTGACGATATTTATTTTACTGTTTTTATTCATTCGGAAGAAGGGATATGTGATAAGATGTATATTTGGGGACAGAAGAAGGAGCGTGACAGCTGAAATGAAACAGACGAGCCGAGATTGCAGCGTGTGTGGACAAAGCAGATATGATCGGTGGTTGGTATATATGATGCGGCGTAGGCGCAAATATGGCGGTGCGAGATGAAGAAAACGTTGCAGGGAGGGAGCACATGTCGAAGGGACTGGGAATGGAGGAGAGGGTAATGGCGAGCGGGGACGACGCGGGCGGCAATCCTCGGCCGAGCCGGATCTTGGTATAGCTAGTCGCCGGACCCGCGGGGCGGAGGACTTGTGGAAACGGAAAAGCGGTGCAGAGATAAATTGGGAAAAAACGGCAAGGCGTAGTCTCACAACCAAAGGCGTAACACGGCTGGGCACCGGGGAGTGCATCCGCTCTTTCGGTGCCCAATTCCCCGATTCGAACCAACGAATGGGAATATTACCTAAACATTGCATATCATAAGGTTTGCAGGGACTACAAATTCCGGCACACGAGGCCGCAAAAATACCCAGATTGCCAATTGGGTGACCGTGCGAGTTAATATCTATATCGGGTGACAGTGTTTTGGATGAGGGCGATATTTAGCGGGATCAGATTAGGCGGGTTCCTCATTCTTTCCCTTAAAACTCCCCCGACCGACCTCCTCCTCCTCCTCACCCGACGCCTCTTTTCTTTTTCTTTTCTTCTTCTCTTCTTTGCTTTCGTGCTCTATTGTGCGTTGGGACGACAACACCCATTCTTTGTTGATTTCACGTAAGTCGCCTCCAACAATTGACCAACGTCCCCTCACTCGCTATATAGGTCCCCTCGTATTCCAGTTCTTTTTATTCCAGCTTTTCATCTTTGCATTTCTACGACGCAATGGAGTCTACCCTCCTCGAGCACCCCCGCAGCCCCACCTTCATGGATGCCCCCTTCACTTACGACTCCCTCTCAAACCTTGAGCCTTATCTCCAGTACCCTCAGTCTCCCTACGGTGTCTCGACCATGGCCTGTATGTACCCTTTATATCTTATTACCTTATATGGCTCACCTCTCCCAAGTGCCAGGTCCCTCGTCTTCATCTCCCCGTCTTGACTTCAACACCCTCAACTTGACTAACACCATCGGCGAGTACTCGTACACCCCCTCCGCCAACTACACCACCGCCTCCCCCGGTCGTCCCTACAGCCCTCCCGACAACGGCATCTCCCCCCCTGCCGTCTACAACCTTAGCGGTGGCGAGCTCTCTTCCGATGGTCTTACTTCTGGCAGGCGCAGCCGCGGGAGTGGCACTCACTCTCCTTCCTCCGTCCACAGCGTTCCATACGCATCTGTTCCCCGATCTCATCGCTTCAATCCCATCGCGGCACCCGCTACTCGTTCGGCGGCAAAGACCCCGAGACGAAAGTCCCGCAATGATGATTCCGACGAGGACGATGATGAGTTCCAGCCCGCGATCGCGGCTGGAAACACCACCGATGTCCGCCGTGAGACCATTCGTCGTCAGCGCATCGAGTCGGAACAGAGGCGTCGCGATGAGCTCCGTGACGGTTACCGTCGACTCAAGGACGCACTCCCTGTCTCCAACCAGAAGTCAAGCAAGGTTTCCCTCCTTGACCGCGCTACCACCCACGTCAAGTATCTCGAGATGACCGCCCAACAACTTCAGACGAGGCTCCAACAGGCCGAGAACGAAGTTCAGCGACTCCGCACGTGAGCATCACCCCCCTTCGTATCTACAACCTTGTCTCACCCGCGGTGCAGCGTTAACGAGGCTTTGATGCTTGGCACTGCCGAGCAGAGACATGCTGCCGCTGCCGCTGCCGTCGCAGCAGTGTCACAGCAATCACAGTCAAGCTTTTGATTGTTGACCTCGTCCTGGACTCAAAAACTTCCCCGCGTCGTCGGTTACATTATCTCTCACGATTTATTATTGCAAAGATGACTCGCATGACTGGAATACCTGCCTGGATCGCAGGTCGCATTACTACAATGGACACTTAGCATCGCATTTTTTTATTCCGCATTTTTTTACGACATCATCATCGCAGCGTGTCCCTCAGGTCGTCTGGCTACACCACCTCCTGGTCCCTCTCTGGTATCCTTGGTTCACAGACAATTGGCCGTGCCACCTCTCTCGGATCCGCCAATCAGTTCGATGGTTAGCCTGTGGTTAGCTGTCGACCGGATAGCCTCCGTTTGAAGTCGGAGATCTCAATGAACATTGGACACCCCGGTCTCGGTTGATGGAAGATACGATAAGACACTGACGCAAGACCGCGGCATTGTGTGAGGCGCTTGCGCCGCTCATGATACCTGCGCGTCCATCTTGTTCAATCCGTCCTCTGTCGCCTTCACGTCCCGGTCCCATTCAGTCCATGCGCGCTTGTAGGCGAACGACCCCTTAGTTGGGGTTCCGTGCCTCGTGCGAGCCGATACACCGGCATCATCTCGACTCTCCATGTCTTCGTATTACCATGGCTGGTTTACTTAGCTGTCAGCACGTACCTGACCAGGACCGCACCCACACGCATTACCTTGTTTATTACGACATGATTTATACGCACGCAACCCCCCAGTAGGCGATTGATCACCGCTTGCTTTACGCCGCTCCTCCTTCCGTCCAGACCTGTCGGCGAGTAATGGCGAGACGTCAACATGCCTCTTATCCCGCTTCGTCGCTGTGCTCATTGTATGAGCGTAGCTGCACGGGTGCCTTCGTCGGTTGGGATTCAGGGTTGATGAAGATTGTCCACGACACGATGTACTCCTCCCTCGGTGCACCTCACGATTTCGTTCCTGTGCCGCTCGCCCTTCGTTCTCTCGCTAGTCGACTGCACGTTGGACTTGAACGCCTCGAGTGAATCGTTGATGTTGGTACTGGGTTCAGAGCGGATCCTTACGGTTCCATCCTGCCTGCTTGCGGGCATCTGAAGTATCTGGACCACGCTTCATGTTTTGATATGCCCTTGTCACCCTACTTGACGTTCCACTCATGATATCGTCGCCTACCCGTCTTGCACATACTACTCACACTCGCCTCGCCTGGTATCACTGTTATCCGCATTTCTCTTTGACTGCACACGCGTTAGTCGTTTCAGTCTCGCGCTTCACTTGTAGGTATCGTGTATTTGTCCTGGTTCCCGACATGCACCAAGCTGTACTGCATCCTGATGTAGCACCGCTGTTGTTATAACCTATAGTTTATGAAACGACCATCGCTTTCTATCCATGATCGTGCGATCTGAGAGAATGAGCTTATCGATGAGAAAAGTTGTGTGGCTTATCGTTCGACCATCCGATTTCCGATTTCGAACCACAACGCTGCACACAATGTCAACATCAAAAGTAACGGATTCTGAAAAGGTGGCCGTCCAGCGTCAGCTGAAAATCAAGGTCGGCGCAGCCAAACGGTGCGTGCGAGATCCAGGGATATATTATTTCCGCCTATCTTTCCGTGTGTCCGTCCCATTGGCAGAAAACGCTGACCACGTCACATCGAATGAAAACAGGTTGCTCAAGGAACACAATCTATACAGAAAAGAAGCGGAAGATCGTCAATGCAAGCTTGACCGAATCGTCGCTGAGAACGGCGAAGAGTGGGAGATCAAAAATGCTGTACGTCTCTAGTCATTGCCTCGTCACACTCACACCACACCACCACACCACACCACACCACTGTGTTGCTGCGTGTCGTGCGTGTGTGGTGGGCACAGCGCGGAAATGAGACTTGGCTAATTTGGTGCAATTCCTGTGTCGTTCTCGTCTTCGGTGGCTCTTTGTCGATTTTCCAATGGATTGTTTGGATTCCATAGAAAAGGTTATCCGAAGAGTCTCAGAGAATGATCAGGGACACGGGTGATCGCTCGGAAAAGACGATTCAGGAGCTCAAGACGCTCATCGTGGGTCTTCCATTTCATTTACATGACGTCGAATGTCCCCTATCCATGATCGAAATACACAGGATTCCGTCAAGTCGAGGCCAGAGTTTGCCGAAGACAAGGAGCTCCTGGACGCAGAGAAAGAACTCACAGAAGCAGCATCGCAAGTGCCCGATAAATGACTCGAGAAGCACATTCTCAATTCATCCCAGGGTACTGCTAGCCGACAAGGCGTCTTGAAGAAGTTGTCTTTGATCGTTATACCCGCACTGTCGACGCAATCCGTACATGATGGGCGTTGGTTTTTGGAGCTTTTACTCCATTCGTTCCTCATTATCGGAGGAACGCACGGACGTTATTCTGTTCGTATCGTATTCTTACCGCCGCTCCAGTGTGCTCGTCGAGTTTATTCCCGTGTGTTCATATCTACTCCACGGTGTTGTGAGTCATTAGTGCCTCCGTGCTCCTCCTGTTCCCGCGCGGCCTTGAGGCGCGAGAGGGCATTTAGGATGCCTACCCACGCGTCACGACCTACCCTCTCTTCTTGTAACCCCAGACTGACTTCGCCTGTACCTACGCCATCTGTGGGGATGGTCACGCCCAGCGAAGTGGGGACGAACCCGGGGGGTGGTGCGTTGATCGCAGAGGGGGCGATGCGAGACTGGCGTATATGCGCGAGCGACGAACGGATGGCGACCTGTATAGACTGCCAAGTAGCGATGATGATTTACTATCCCGTAGCAAGAAAAAAGGGATGAGACAAAAGGGACGCACGTCGAGTCGCTCAAAGTATTCGCTCACTTCGAGCACGAACTGTTCGGAGCGTTCCTCTCCTTGGGGGAGGTTGTCGTCGGGTCCGTCTGTCTGTGGTAGCGTGAGGAGTGATACGGACGACGCAGCGAGGGAGAGTAGACGTCCAATGTCCTGCCCAGGGGTGCTTGGTCAGCGAGATGGGATGGAAGCCGCCTGGGGGGCGGAGGGACACACCCGCTCTACTTCGCCAAGCGCGTATATCTGGCGCGCCGTTCGGCTCGAGGTCCATATGGGATCGATCTCCTCGCTGGGCTCATGTTCCATTCGTTCTTCCGGTTGCGACATGAAGATGATGTGTTGCTGCTTAGTGGTAGGCAACGATAAAGCCCATTTGCCTCAAGTCTCTGTCGGTACATCGATCCCAACATGCAGAGCAAATAACACAGCAAAGTAGCAAAGCAAATAACGAATACAAGTGAATTACTATCGGGTTTGTTCTTAATGTAGTCTCAAGTAAGTTTCGCCTTCTTGGCGGGCTGAGGCGCGGGCTTGGGGTCTCCCTCCTTGCGTTTCTTTGTCCCTCCCCCACTCTTGATGTTGCTCAACATCTCCTTGATCCTGTCGTTGACCGCAAACGAGATCTTGCCGACCTCGGAGTCAGCGCCATTGAACGTGACCGCGTTCCGGATCATGAGGTCTACATCAGCCTCAAATGCCTCTATTGAGTCGTACTTGTCGTTATCCAGTCTCGTGCGAATGCTTCTAAGGTCTCTTGCATCCTTCTTGGGAATGACTTGAAAGTATGTTGGGATGCCCAAGAGCACAGGGTCGACGGGCTCTCGAAAGACGAAGGAACTAGTTGAAAAAAAAGGCAATTAGTTATCCCATCCACAGTCAAAACTATTGCGATGCAACACTTGCATGTCTTCTTTCACCAACGTCGTCATGAGTCCTTGCAAACTTCGTTTCTCGGCCCACGAAAGCTTTCTCTCAAACACCTTGGCCCATTCCTTCTTGAACACTTTTTCCACCAGATCCGCACAGGTCACGGGGTAAGTCATAAGAGGATTGAACTTGCGACAATTACTGAAGACGAGCTCGACATCCTTGGCGAAATCCTCCATCGTGGAATATTTGCCTTCTGTCAACTTCTGGCCTATCGTGCCAAAGTCCATCGGGTGGGTAATCTCTTCATAATAACTAGACGCGAGTCAGAATTGCCTAGTGTTTTCCACTTGTCGACCAAACTCACGTAGGGCAACCGTCCCTAACGGGGTCTACTGGTTGGGCAAAGATGGGATATTCAGGAAGTTTTGCAATTATCCTCAGCGCATCTCTACATTTCTTCTCGTTTAGCGGAGTGGTGGACGGGGCAGGCCGAGGCTTTGAAGGTGTAGGCTGAACGCTGGTAACCTCCCGCTCTTTCCCTTTGACAGAGATGCGCGGCGCCTGTGGCGCTGGTGCGGGGGTTGGTACGGGTTCGGATCCCTTCTTCTTAGGCTTGGGTGGCGCAGGAGGTCGTTCAGGGACTGGCGTACTCGTACTGCTGGAGGGCCCGTTTGGCTTATCTTTTCTCAATATGGGCGTAGCGAACGTCAAAATTTCATCTTCATCGCTTTTGACGTTTGGCTTTCGACGCTTGCCGGGGGGTCCGCTGCCCGATGCCTTGGCTGGAGGAGATTCCCTTACCGATTCCGCTATCTTGCGTTGACGCTTCTCTTCATCCTTTTCCCGTTCAATCGCAATAACCTCTTGAAGCAGGTCATGAGATCCGTCGTCGACGTATGGTGGTGGCGCCTCGTCTGGAATCTTCAGTTTACGAGCCTTGAATTTGGGTGCTTTGGAGACCTCCACTGATTTCTCTACCGGTTTTTCAGGCAGCTTTTCGATGACTTTTTCGGGAGGTTTGACCTGGGTACCACCAACTTTGAGCTTGATAATTGGCCGGGGGGCTGGTTGTCCGGGTGTAGCGGGGGGAGGTACCGATGCTGATGTTGAAACCCGCGTAGATTGTGGTGGAGGCTGTTGAGGCACTTGTTTAACCACGATGGACGGTAACTCTTTGCGACCAGGTGCTGCAGCCTTGACAGCAGCCTCGAGAGTCTTGTTGATGCGATTCCATACTGATACCCGTAGTTTTTAGCGATAATCACGACCTGCGGGTTGATAACTTACACTTCTCGAAGAAGGTCTCGAGGAATATAGCCTCGGTGTGTGCATAGCTACCAGCGACGTTGTATTGCTTTGCGTTCGTGATCATGAGGCGGAAGTCAGCCTCAAATGCAAAACGATCCTTGTAATGGCCTTCCTCCAGCTTGGCGCCTATGGTGCTGAGGTCCATCGGGTTTTTTATGACCTCATAGTAGCTAATGGGAGCCCATTATCACATGGATCAACAATGAAAATAGTAAGACACAAACTTTGGTGCATGGTCCCGTACGGGATCGACTGGCTGCATAAAAAGCATGGCATTCTTGTGCACCTTGAGTTTCTTGAGCGCATTACGACAAGCACGCAAATCGTTCACGCTCATTCCACCGGTTTGCGCTTTTGGCACGTGAGGCGGCTTGATGACACCCGTGGGTTTCGGCTTTGGTTTGGCTTTGGCTTTGGCGGGTATGGGAGGTGGCGGCATAGCTCCAGAACGCGCAGCGGGAGTAGTAGCAGATGGCGTTGAAGCACGAGCTGCACTGGGCATGATCTTGAGTTTGGGAGGAGCAGGAACCGCAGGTACAGCATGAGTACGCTGTGGCGGGCCACCAGTCTTGATCGGTCGCTGCACTTTTGCCAATACCTTCACTGGAGGAAGCTGAGGAGCTTGTTCTGCGACAGGAGTTGGAGGAAGATAAAAGGTGACTTTAGGTGGTGTTTCTTCGACACCTCTGAGCACAATGTCCGCAAGCTTGATGACACCCCATCGAACTTCCTGGTCAACGTCAGGGGCTCTGGGAGGCTCTTGATTCAGGCGCGTCATCGATTTGAAAAGGTAAAATTCACGTACAGTGCGATCGGCATCATAAATTCGCGCAATACTTCATTCTTTCCGATCTCGCGGTCTTTGCGGAGGACTTTGATCATGAGGTCCACGTCACTCTTCTTGGCTTCTTTAGCTTGAGGGGGCATAGAGCCATCCTCCTCGATGAGCAAGGACTCTGAGTCTTTCAATGCATTCTTCATCTCGCCCATAGAGACCAGGAGGGCCAGGCTCTGACACGCGGATCGAGCCACATGGCGCCGGATAACCCGCGAAGGGTCATTGGCCATCATCGCAAGAACATACCGCATAATGGTGGGTGTGTACCATTTGGACATGAAGAGCCCATCAAAGGCAGCAATCCGGACTTGAGTATAGTTTCCCTCACTGGTATCGTTGAGCAAAGTGAAAAAGGTACAATCACGGAGAATTCATACCGAGTGAGTGGAAAGAATACTCTCAAGTCATTCGGAAGGAGATTAGCAGCCGTCAAGAGAAGGTAGAACTGAATTCAATCCATTAATAAGCTGCACTGCATGGAAGGCGAGCGGACTGACCTCCAAGGCTGCAATGGTAACGACGTTGTGAGGGGACGGAATTAGCCTATCCATGCTGCGATAACGGCTGATCTCATCAACCACTTGCTTCAGCAGATTAATATCCTCGGCGCTCTGTTCTGACCGTACTTCTTCCTTCAAAAGTTCACCACGCTCTGGCGGAGCAATTGAAACTGTGGCACAGGCCGCTGTAGAAATAAGAGTGCAAATATAGAAAGCATCAGAGTACTATGAAGCTGAATGAGGTGTGTTTTCTCTCGAGATCAATGACACCCACTGGGTTCGCCGTATTATCATTGTAGCGCAGCTGATCCACGAGGAATTGTCGGACTACCGTAGGAGTCTTGCCGTTCTCAAAACGTACTTGAGAGATGGCATGAACAAGCGCCTGCACCACCAATAAGCCTCATCTGATTAGATAAAACACATGTTAACGTACCTTGCGTACGAAGTACTCCGAGAGGTCAGAAAAGTCGTTTGGTTTCGGAACATAATTGTGTGAGAATAAATCTTGATTCGTATCTTCGGGTTCATAACAGTATCGTAAGAAGAGCTTGAAGAGATGGAAGAGGCCTAGGAATTCAAGCCGTCGGATGGCACACTGTATCCAGTGTCATCAATGACCTGAAGGGAACAAGATCTTCTCGACTCACGTTGACAAGCGCGCTCGCAGCTTCACACCGTATCCGATAATAATAATTAGAAACGAGCACCGTCTTCGTAAACGTGCTAGAAACGATGGCCGTCGATTGTTTGGCAAGGGCATGAATAGCCTATAGTCAAGTTAAGACGGTCATGACGCGACAGGATACACGGAATGAGCTTACCTCAAGCTGAGCTACAACATCCCTATCGCGCTGCAATTGAGAGACCCACATGAAATCTGGCTGCTCGAATGCAATGGCAGCGATCCACTCAAAGTCGGCATCCATTCGGATCCATTCGTACGTGGCACCAGACATAACCTGTTCGTCCTCTTCCGTCCAATCAGCTACTTTCCAGACCTCTCGCTCCTTCTCCTTCTCCCAGATTTCTAACCCAAACCCCATGTCGATGAGGCCAATGGCCTCAGCAGCCTCGGCGTCACCTTCTGCCGCCGCTTGGGCGGCTGCTTGGCGGGCCAGGTAACGCTTAGTATTTCGACGGATGCGCTTATATTTTGTATTGAAAGGCACCTCGTAGCGCTTGAATGGAGACCTTATGTCAAGCACATGTTCATAAGGTGTCCCGTCTGCTTCGTGTATGCGGACAGTCATTTGGCCCTGTTGTGATAATATGAAGGAGGCATCAAGTTATTTACGAGGCAACGACATACCTCAAAGAACGAAACGGGCTTGAAAAGCAATTTTGAAACTTCGTTGTGTTCAAGGGCTTTGTAGGCAGGAGCCTCCTGTCGCATGGTAATCTCCACAGCCATCTTTTTCCGGTTAAATGATGCAGAGAAACCGAAAGCGGGACATCCACTCCCGTATATCCACTGCTCCGCGAACGAGCGCAGATCGATACCGCTCACCTTCCTACAGGTGCGAAGAAAGGAATGAGTTGAAAGGCAATTATTCGGCAACTCGCCACTGATCGCAGACAGGAAAACCTTCGGAAGAACACGAGATAGGCCAAGCGATGTGCCAGACTTCCCAAGCCGTCGATCGAGAATATGAAGTACAAGTGGTGCCTTCAGGTTAACAAACGGAAGCGTAGCGGCGTCGGGAGGATCGGGATGTTGGGGTTGACAAATTGGTGGCATAGAACCGTTGTCCCATTCAACGACGCGTTGCATGTCGCGCTTCAACCGGTAACGGTACTCGTTATTACCAAGTAGCTTGCGGATGAAGAGACCCGTGATGTAGAGAGCAAGCCCATTGACGAGCCAGGTATCGGACCATGCCTTGGCCTGGATATTAATACCCATCCATTGGCATGCGAGACTGTGACTGAGCGCCTGCCTGGTCTCGATGACTTGCTCGATGGCATCTTCACCATGGAGGAGATCCACGGTGACCAATGAAAGGGTTGCGCTATCAAATCGTTGAACTGGCATCTCGTCGACGGCAACTACTTTGAATGAACCAAATGGGTACGAGCCAAAGTCCGTGCTGTAAAAGTTCATTGCCGAACGCAAGAATGACGTCGAAGTGTGCAACATAGATTCTTGACCGGGCAAACAGAACGCATACATGAGCGGCTGCGTGACACCTGATGCCTCTTCTGACGAGTCCGCTGCAATCGAATGGACATGGAAAGGCCCCGCGGCGAAAGCGACGTGTTGTACTGACGTCAGCACCGTTTGTGAAAAGAGGAAGATGGTTTTATTAGAATTGTTAGGATGAGCAACCTACCACACAGTCAGCGGAATACGGAATGGAGCGGAACGGAAACATGCCTGTTCCACGAGGTCTCCACTGCAGACAACTACAGTCGGTATGGCCTCCTGTCGCTCGTTAAATTCGCCATCTTCGTCCCGCTGCATCAAGTCGGGCTCCTCCAGATATCTCGGAACGACAAATTCGAACTCCCAAGTACACTTTTCCCAGAAGTTATCAACACAAGGGACCCAACATCTCGCAGCATCAGGAGAGGAAGGGATAGTATACGCATGAGGAACGCGCTACGACGGATGAGAATCTCGATGATGTATGCGCCTGTTGATAACTTACATATGGATACGCGTCCGTGGGTAGCACAAACTGTATACCATCTGCAGGATTTCGGAGGCTATACTCGATGCGAACGACGATAGGCATAAACTCTGGTCCTGGAGCTGGGGTCTGTGAGGGGCCGGGTGTTTGAGGCTCGGGTGTCGCGACTGTTCGTGTTACCTCAAGTTGAGCAACTCGGACGAGAAAAACGAAAGACGAGGGGAACATCACCTTCGCTGGCCACTCCATTTGCCATTGAATGTCCAACATGGCCAGACTGTCTCAAGGAAACCTCTTTTGGGATGGGGATTGATAGCTCTCCTTCATCGCCCTCTGCGAGTGCAGAATAGAGCTTTCTTTTCAGTTCCGGGTATGTGTGGCAATCCTGTGGTGTGGATATGTTGATGTGTGCAAGCGGGTCATGGTGGACAAATTCAGCTTGATGGGATGCAACTGTGACTGAATGGATCGCTTGAAAATGCCAGGAGTCAAACGGGGTGGAAGTCGAAAAATGCAACAAGCACTGATACATACTGCACTGTCTAGAGTGGAGATGAATAGTCCGTAGGTTTGCATTGTTCGGCACAACAGTTATTTCGGTGTATCCCTAGAGGCGAGAGAGGGGACGTTGCTGCGGTGAGCGATGCTCGTTGAGGAGACAACGCACCCAAAGAGAGCCTGAGAAGTCAATTTCCAAGACGACCTTTTGGTGACTAGTAGAGACGCGCACGACTGTCAGACAGAGTGGGCACGGCAGAAAAAAAAGATACTTATATAGAGAAGCCACGACGGATGTGCTCGCGTTGCATCCTCGACGTTGCGCACGGGATTCAAGGGACGGAAAGGAGGGCTTTGGTAGTGGAAGCGCGGATGAATGTAGGGCGTGCTGTAGGATGTGAAGGTAAGGAACGAAAAGACAAGTTGGACGGAAATGCGTCGTGGTCGGCACCCACAGCGAGAGCGCTCTGAGTGGGATTCATTCACTAACCACAAGCCTGAAGCAACCGACAAACCATTACGTAATACATCCCCCCAAGTCACTACCAGTGGCGCGATATCATCTTGATCTATAACACTACTAGGAATGCCTCAAAAATCCGTATTCAGACAGCCGGGGGCAAAGCATTTCCAGCTAATCCATAGATCACAAAGAGACCCCCTCATACATGACCCAGATGCATCGCAGCACGTGCTGAAAGCATTCGTCAGGGGAAACGACAAAAAGGTCGGTCTTTCTTACTGGCTTCGCTTTGTGTATCCGACAATTGGACCGCACACAGGGAAAAACCCGTGCCGACCTAGAAGCTGACCTCGCACCCGAGGTCATCGAACATGACGTTCGTGCTAATGTCGGAGAGGCAGCTCTCTATGGCATCTACTTTGATGATACCGAGTACGACTACATGCAGCACCTCCGGGCAGTGGGGACAGAAGAAGAAGGTGTAGAAAGCATCCTCATCGCAGCTCCGCACTCACAGAACAAATCCCGATCCAAAGGAAAGACCAAGTCAAACTCGGACAGCCCGTTGGATGGCCTACCTGCAGAAGCATTTCCTTCAAAGACGGAGATGCCCAGAAACTTTGAGACGCAAGAAGCCATCCCATCCTCGATCGCCGGGCTTCAGCCGGACATGGATTCTCACCTCAGGCAGGCACTAGAAGCCCTTGAAGACGATGCATTCGTAGACGATGGTGTAGATGACGATTTCTTCACAGAACTGGTTCGTGATGGTGAACGGGATGACGAAGAAGAAGGAGTGGATTATGAGTTTTATGAATATGGACCTCCCGAGGCAGGAAACGACCAAGGAGAGCAAGGAGGCGAGGATGAGGGTTGGGAAGCAAGGTTTGCAAAATTCAGAAAAGACCAAAAGAACGCACCTCCGCCGCCTGATTCGGACGAGGACGTCGACTCTGATGGCGGTGACACGATCGGCAACCTACCGAAGCTCCCGGTGATTGGGGGCAAACGTAGACGAAAGGGTACCTCGGATGCATCAGGGTACAGCATGAGCAGCTCTTCAATGTATCGCACGGAGGCTTTACTTACACTTGATGAACGTTTTGACCAAGTACGTTGTTTCCCGTCGTGGACGGATACCATCCGAATAATATTTCATCCGCAGCTGATGACGAAGGAGTACGGCTCGGATGAGGACGCCTTGGACCATGATGAACTGGAAACAACGTCGACTAGTTCTTCGTTGTCATCTTCCTCTGCTCCAGATCTAATAACATCCAGGGAAGACTACACTGAGATGGTGGACGAGTTTATAAACAAGTATGAATTACTTGGCCGAAAACTGAAGCCTGTCCTGGCGGGGGAGTCAGGCGCGGACAAGCTGGAGATGCTCAGACGCGGGCTGGGTCAAGATGAGAGGGTCCGGGTGATTTCCGTGGAGGCAGACGTTGAAGAGGTGTTGGACGACGAAGAGCTTTTCAGAGCCTACGACGCGAACGAGAAAGAGGACCGATGGGACTGCGAAACCATCCTAAGTAAGTGGGCCAGATGGTAGGGTGCGATATAATGACAAATTTCAGCGACGTACTCGAATCTGGAAAACCATCCACGCATCATTCGAGCGCGATCGTCGCAGCCTGTACCGAAGATCAGGGTTGATTCACGCACCGGACTACCTAGTATCGCGAACGATGTGACCAAGGGGACAGTAGAGGACGAGCAGGTAAAGCGAGGTATGCAGGTCAGCGAACTGCGATGAAGCGGTGCTCATTTCTGCTACTTCCAAGTCGTCAAACAAGCCATCATCAGTCGGCCCCGGGATGAGTCGAAAGAAGACAAAAAGGCACGCAAACAAGCTGTCAAGGCCGGACGGCAGGCACGGCGTGCAGACAAGAAGACGACGCGAGAACAGTTTAATTTGGAAACTAAACATCAGGCACAGGGACTGGCTAACAAGACGAAGCTAAGTAGAATACGGAAGCTGTGATGAATGATTAGTGTACAGGGGACTAGTCCATAAGTGGCAACTTGACAAAGTGTGAACCGAAACAAGTCGCTTGTTATCTTGTACCGCGACATCATCGAGCACGATGGAGTCGCCGCTGCTTTGCTCGCCGGTGCAGAACGCTCAGAGCATGGCACCGGGTAGGTCGCGGAGCAGCACCAAACTTGCCGACGATCATGTCACCAGCTTGACGTCGTTCAACCCGTTCTCGGAGGAGGATGAGAACGACCAGTCCTCGTACGCCCTCGTCACGTCCCTGCTCTCCCGCATGAAGAGCAGCTTTGCAACACCCCTCGCCGCCGCATCCACCGTACCACCACTACCTGGTCCGCAGTCAGTTCCGAACAACGACCAGCGACGTCCCTCGGCAACCACACTGCACAACAATCATTCCTCCTTCTCTTCCAAGTGTTCCTCAGAGCAGCGCCCTGTCTCGCTCAAACTCGTGTCCGCAGTCCCCGCCCCACCCCTCGTCTCCCTCACTCCCGTCGTTTTTGAAGCACCGTCGTTCGGTCATGATTCCGACCGCTCACCCTCTCGTGGTGCTCATATTCCCCCGTTCTATGAGGCTCCAGATGGCGGTGCAGTCGGAACATCTATCCCTGGGTTCCCCATCCAAGATGACGCTCGCAGCATACGGACTTCTGCTTCTCTCAATAGGTCTGCTTCCGTGTCAAAGGTGATTCGCAGGATACGCGGAGAAGGCACGTCCAAGATCGACATCACCCCTTGATTCTTGCTGATTGCATTCCATAGGCTTGTCCCGCGATTATTGGATGGACGATGAGAACGCAAAGGAATGTTATGATTGCAAGAGCGTCTTCACAACCTGGCGCAGAAAGCACCATTGTCGGATATGCGGCAAGTGCCAAACACCATTGCTTCTACTCCTTCATTACTAAGCCTTTCCAAAGGTCAAATATTTTGTTCTCGTTGTGCTTCCAACATCATCAAAGGTTCCCGCTTCGGTCACGATGGTATGGTGCGAGTATGTAACCTTTGCCTCGAGAAACTTGCCAAGGTAGACGAAGACGACGACGACGATCATCGTTCTGTCGTTTCGTCGACTACATCGCCTTTCCCCGCCCACCAGCTTGGTTCAGATACCCTTGTCCTCGGCTTGGGCCATCATCCTCAGTCTCCTTTCGCAGCGTCGCAACTGTTCGGGCACACGGATGAACCGTTCAGTCTATATTCTATCGCGGAAACTAAACGCTTCGTGTCCTCCTTCGAGGACGCCGCATCCAACCCCCAGCTCGAATGGGAACCTGTCCGCGACTCCACTGCACCCTTCCGCCGAACCGTCACAGAGGACGAGAAGGATCCCGCGACGCTTGGTCAGCAACAGAACCACGCATACACACCACCCGCTACGGCACCTCGTTCCAAGACACCTATCGATTTTCCAGTCACCGTTCCAGTCAACGTCGACAAGTCTGCAATGAGCACGATCCAATTTCCATTGAGCTCCCCAGAGCGTTATCCCGGGCCGGATAGCCCGGTGACATATGGGGCGATGAGGTCCAGATTCAATAGCTTTGGAGAGTTTGATGGCACGACCCCATTCATTAGGAGCAGGGTACAGAGCCGTCTGGACAACTTCCCAACTGTCGAGGGGTGGAGAACGAGACGCGATTCAACCGCGTAAGTCGACTTTTCGACTTTTGGGCTATCTGAGCTGTCCGCTAAGACCTTGACTCTCAGATATGCTCAGGAGCTCAACCTTATTTCCATGTTCCATCTCCGCATTATGTTGCGCCAAATGCTCACTACTGAAAACATTCCTAATGTCAAAGAATGGGAGGAAACTTTGCTCAAAATGTCCCTTCGCATCGCCCGCGAACTCACTTTCACTGCTGTCCCCTACCACCAAGGCGAGGATATGGATGTCCGCCGATACGTCAAGATTAAGAAGATCCCAGGCGGGACTCCTTCGGATTCGGAATATGTTGACGGTGCTGTCATTACAAAGAATGTGGCGCACAAACAGATGGTGAAGTCGCAACGTAACCCGCGCGTTATGCTTGTCACGTTCCCCCTCGAATTTCATCGCGTGGAGGGTCAGTATGTCCACTTCGGTCAAATCCTCCGTCAAGAGAAAGAATATCTCGGCAACCTAGTTAGCAGAATCGCGGCGTTAAGGCCTCATGTCGTCATGGTGGAGAAGAGTGTGTCAAGGATTGCATTGGAGGCCCTCGCTAAGAACAACATCGCCGTCGCTCGCGCAGTGAAGCCGTCTGCCATCTCATTCGTAGCTCGTATGACACAGGGAGATGTGTTCTCTTCCATGGACAAACTCGCTCTTGAGCCACGTTTGGGTCACTGTGGACGCTTCCGCGTTCAAACATTCGACCACCCCCTTATCCCAGGGCGACGCAAAACTTACATGCGTTTCGAGGGTTGCAATCGTGACATGGGCTGCACGATCATCCTGAGGGGCGGGGATTTTGAGACGCTGAGAAGGGTGAAGAAAGTTACGAGGTTTTTGACCTTCATTGTCAGAAATTTGAAATTGGAGACGCATCTTTGGAAAGACTCGGTAATCACACTACCTTCCTTACCTTTGGACGCCGTGCCCCCAGGCATGACAAAACAAGGACAGCTAGTCGATGATGCCAATGGGAATGGGAGTGGGGCGTCTGTGCCGGCGTCGGTGTCGTTGACTCAGTTGACAATCCCCGCCGACAAGGAGAAGGTGAAAGCAGATGTGCTGGCGATTGAAGATACCCCTGAGGAAGATCTCCCTGATGCGGACGCTGAGCAACTCAGACTTTCGAAACGTATCCAACAATCGATCGAACCTTATTACAAGACCTTCATCTCTGTTTCAGCCACACTTCGATTTCCACCTCCACAACCTATATTGCGCATGAAGGAATTGGATGAAGAACTTATACGGGCCCAGCGCGCGTGGGAGGATGATCTCGTGCGTCGGGGAGAGAAAGGAGAGATTGACCAGCCTAAAGGCATTGATAAAGCAGCTTCTCGCACACCAACTCCTGAGAGCAAGGCAATGGATATTCCAGCCAGCGGTGGCGCTCAAGATACGGAAGACGTCAAGGCACAGATTGAAGCCCTCGTCCTCCCCCCTCGCACGCCTTCGCCTGAAGCTGATAAACATCTGCAGGTCGAAGATCCGACAAGCTACTTCGACCCCCAACCCAATACTTCTGGCTTCATCTTGCCTGGGTCTCCCTTTGTTGCCTCCCCTCATCCCATTAACATGGCAGGTCCTCTGGAAGTCGAACCGGTACCTGTTAAAACCACTTCCGACATTGCTCTGGAATCTCAGCTCGGCCTCGTTAAATATTCCCATGAAGAGCAACGTCGGATCTGGGAGTGGTATTTGCGAAAGAACGCAGACGATTTCGTCGTCGAGAAATACCAGTGTATTGTTCTATGGCGGTACACGGTTCCTATCGAAGAATTTGGAATGCGACGCGCGTGCTTCGCTCCCGGCTTGCATTACATCACATTTTATGGCGAAAACGATTGCACGCTCTGCCAGTTCATCGAAAAAGCCGTGAACGACACGCTGGTACAATTCCTTGACCCCAAAGCGGTGTGTGCAGGGAAAGGGTGTAACCAACCTCTCGCGAGGCATTGCCAAGTGTTCGTGCACAATGACACGAGGCTAGCAGTGGCTGTCGAACAATGGGATGGACAAATCAAAGCGAGGAACATTTACCCTGCTCCGGATATGATCACTACTTGGAGCGCGTGTCGGGTCTGCGGGTCAGCGACTCCGTTCATACCCATCTCCGAGGAGATGCAGCGGTATTCGTTTGCCAAGTTCCTCGAGCTTCACTTTTATCCTGCGGACGTCCAACTCGTACAAGGTGCTGGGTGCCAACACAATATTTACCAACACCACATCAGATATTTCGCTGCAAGGGGGATGACTGTGCGGTTCCAAGCGGATCCCGTGACGCTGCACGAGGTCGTTTACCCTCCGATGCGCATCCGTATACGACCCGAGGTACAACTCGAACTCAAAAATGCCGACTTTGAGCGATTGCATAGGCGGAACACGGCATGGTATACCGCGCTCGTTGACGACCTGAAGCTCATTAGCATCGACGCTGCTACTGGCGAAGAAGAACACGACGCGAAGCTCACAGCTGGTGTTAACAGCCTCATCTCACGTGCGGAGGCAGAGCGACAGGAAATCGCCCAACTCATCAATAAGATCTATCAGGAGTCTTCACCCGTGGACACGCTTGCTCTCAACCAAGTCCGCTCGTTTAGGCAAGACCGTATAGTCGCTTGGCAGGCCGACTTCGACAAGCTTCCCAAACCGCGTAATGTTGAAAAGGGTGGACGTCGAGTGTCTGCGTTCAATTCTGTGCGAGCGATGTGGCCGAAACGGTATGACCTTGCGAGCCCATTTGGCGAGTCGCATATGCCTTCTGCAAGTGTTTCGGAGGCAGAAGAAGGGGGACCGAGCAGGAAACGGATCACGGGCGACTCGTTAGTCTCGAGTGCGTCGGAGGCGTCGGAGGCAGAGCTGGAGATACATCCTGAGAAACTTGTGGAGAAAGTGACCCCATTGAGGAGTGACTCCTCGTCACCCAGTGTACCACCCGTGGATCTCACGTCTCCAGCGAAAAGGTCAGACCCGGATAGTGACTCAACCATCGGGGCCTCGAAGGAGGGACCAGTGTTGCCTCCAGCCCGCCGTAGTAAGCAGGTACGTCCGAAACTCTCATCATCTTCGTGACTTGCAGTTTAATTGGTCACACAGGCAAAGCAAGCCGAACAGAGCGAACCCGAAGTAAATAAGCCTCCTCCACGTGTCTCTCGTCTTCCTCGGCGTATATCGCAACATCCCAGCGTCGCAGAACTTGTCGCACGCTATCAAGACTTTATCCCTGCCACCGGTGTCGAAGAACTCGCTAGGACTGCACTTGCTCCCCCGCCTACTGTATCTGAGAGTGAACAGGAAGATCTCACTACAACCTTGTCAAACGTAAATACATCAAAGCCATTTTTACCACGCAACACTATTCGTGGCAGGCATAGACACGGACTCACCAAAAAGCCTTCTACATCCGATTTCGAATCTGGGTATGCAGCGAACGCCGCACCAAGGTTTAGGAGGTCACTTGGAGGACAAGGATACTATACAGCGAGAGTGCTGGGAGAATCATCAATCGACTCTTTGGTTCCCTCCAGGCAGACATCCCCGGATAAGAGAGGGCCGAGAATGGTTGGTGAACCCCCATCACCGCCATTCGGTGGGAAGTTGCTGCCTCCGCCCCCAGGCCGGACAGCGAGAGGAAAGTCGTCTTCCAGAGGGTTGGGCAGGGATCAACAACGGCCCCCGTCGAGTGGCGCATCCAAGCCGACGTTCAGACGACCCCCTCAGGGAGCCGGGACGAAGGTGTCAAACATCGCAAGACATTTTGAGCGTATTAATCGGGATACTGAGAGGGCCAATAGACGGTATGCTGTCATTCGTGGACGCAAAGTACGCCCAGTTGCCTCTTCTCGCGCTACGGTAGAAGTGCTAGAAAGCATCAAAGATGCGATCAAGGATGAATCCGATATCTCTGACAGTTCGAGTGAGGCTGACGATGAAGGTGGTGATGAAGATGAAGGACGCAAGTCCACTGATAAAACCACCGAGTCCTCTCCTGAGCAGTCCACGACTCTACCCACGGTTCAAAAGGACGCAGTCACATCTATAGATCCACCCCCCGTTCAGAAAATGGGAGTACCAGCTCCTCCTACATCGACCCCCCCATTGTCACCTCCTGTCGCAGAGCGGTCTTTCCCACCATCACCATTCCTAAGCTCTCCTTCCCCAGAGGCAATCCCGCCACTGACACCGACACTACCGCTCGAAGAGCTTCCAGGACGAAATTCAATATTTAGACAGGCATTATCCGGACTGTGGCCCCCCCAACTCCCCTCGAAACGCGTAGAATACGACAATGAGGATCCGTTGAACGATCCAGAGCACATATTCAGAGATTCTTCAATGGTCGTTAGGACTGACGAACCTACGTCAATCATTGCTCTTGCACTCAAGTAGTTCTCCCGTATCCTTGCTTCCTCACCAATGTACTGACTCCGGGTATTTTCAGCTCACCGCACTATCGCGATATGCTTACGAAATCTCGTGCTGAGAAGCGGACATCCCGTGAACCAAAGGTTACTGAAGGTGGTGAAGCGTTTATGCCGGACGATCAATCTATGTCCGAGTGCTCGTCAACGTGGGGAGTCGTCAATGTAGACACCTCGGATGCTGTCAATCTGACGGACGAGCTGAAGTCTCCATCTACAAAAATGTCTTGGGTCATTTGTGGGTGTTACGACCTCGTTGCGATGCCGAGCTGACTATATGCGTCGTGGGTAGCATTTGAGAGCGGTGGGCTGACGATCAGTTGTACTATACTATACCCCGAACAGTTTGATGCGTTGCGGAGGACGTACGATTGTGAAAAGAGTGTCGTAGAGTCCTTGTCGCGGTGCGTCAAGTGGGACGCTAACGGGGGCAAGTCTGGGTCCGCATTTCTGAAGACTCGAGGTTTGAACCTATTCAGTTTGTGTCAAGCTGTTGGGCTAACGCTGGTTGCCAGATGACCGGTTCATTGCGAAGGAGCTCTCGCGCGCAGAGTTGCAAACGATGGAAACTTTTGCTCCTGCATACTTTGATTATATGGCATTGGCTGTTAGCGGGAATGTAAGTCATCTAACGAGTGTTTTGCGACAAATAGGTTGGCTAATGTTATGGTTAGCGCCCAACGTTGCTGGCAAAAGTTTTCGGCTGCTATAAGCTGACGTTCAAGAAGGTCAAAGACAAGGGGACAGGCAGGGCTAAAGTGACCCAGATGAATTTGCTTGTCATGGAGAACCTATTTTACAATCGTCGATTCGCCAAGGTATAAAGAATTTTGTCACGCAGGTTTATTTGAGGCTGGTCTCACATTCGATAGATCTATGATCTGAAAGGTTCCACTAGGAACCGGCACGTACGATCCACAGGAAGGGAGAATGAAGTTTTGTTAGATGAGAACCTTGTTGAAAGTGAGCGATAGGTTGTATCCTTAGCGAGACTTTCTAACCTTTTGCAAAGCTGCCCACCTTACACCTTTCTATCTCAAAGAACACTCGAAGAGAATACTGCGTGGCGCACTATACAACGACAGCAAGTTCTTGTCCGACATCAACGTCATGGACTACTCGCTGGTGGTTGGTGTTGACAACAAGACTCATGAGCTTGTAGTCGGGATGGTCGGTAGGTCTGCTTCTCTGGCTGAACGTTCTCCTTACTTTTACCGTTGATTATGTACTCACTCGAGTATGTTTCATCAGACTATATCCGTACCTACACATGGGACAAGAAGCTTGAGAGTTGGGTAAAAGAATCTGCGTTCCTCGGTGGAGGTGGCAAGGGTGAGCCCACCATAGTCGGGCCGAAGCAATACAGGCAGCGTTTTATCAGCGCAATGGAAAGGTACTTTCCACTGGTGAGTTTCCCGCAGGCACAGGTTACCTGATCATCGGGTTAAAGGCGGTGGTGTGGCAGGTCCCAGATCGTTGGATGAAACAGAATGACACTCCTGAAGAAGACCCCAATAGTCTAGCTGATCTTTGGCCTGACTGGTGATAGTTCAGAGGCCAGTGTGGCAAATGTTTCGTTTGTTCTGATTTGCATTTTGATCTTGAAGATCCATGACCTTATTCGCATGTTTCTGTAGTATTACTGATTCGTTGCATCTTAAACGACATACCCCCCACATGCATGATTTGCTAGCATAGTATATACACATTATAGTGCTGGAGCCCAGACATTATTTGCTCATGTTGTGTCGATAACTTCCCTGCTCACTGCACCACTGGCATCCACAAGATGTCAGCACCTTCAGCACCTTCAAATACATTGTTTGCGCCTGCTCATGGGCCTCGATCCGCTTCCCCTTTACATCCCCGAGCCAGGTGAAGGTCTACCAGCCGCATACCGTGCTTGCGGATCTCAAATCGGAGACATCGGGCTCGCGCAGAATGTTTTCTGCCATTGTGGACAGGGTCTGCGTGTGCTCTTCAAGTGACAGGAGAATATCACGACGACGTCTGGATCATCAGGAAATTTGACCCGAAGGATCAAGTTATATCCACTTGTTCCACCAGGCGCTTCCAGCTGTATCATGATAAGTTGGAAGTAGCAGTGGCGAAAGTCCGAACGCCAATAATTCTCACTACTATTCTTATTCACCCGTCTTGGTCTTTGGTAGTACTCCTGCTTCTGCAGCAAGATTTGGGTGAACACGGGTTCCGAAGGTGCGACGCTTGTTCTCTGTATCTTCCTTTTTGTAGATCATGGTCATATTTACTTTAGGTGTTGCACATTCCCTTTCTCCTTCATTAGCTCAGCTCAGAGAAGTTCTTCGCGCGACGTCATGTCTTGTTCCCCTGGATTTCCGAAATCTGGTCCCCCAAAGTCGTTGCTTCATGATGTCGACTCGGACATGTCAACGCATGCATAGAGAGGCAGAAGAGCCTGCAGGGAGGACCATAAATGACCTGCACCCTGGTTCGGCAGTGACGGAATGACAGTGGTGTAAAGCGCTTATTTGCGAAACAGGATAGCTCGGGAGAAAACTTGGTCCACAGCGGTAGCAATGGCATTCGTGTACTACCTGTCGACAGTCGGATACTCTATTTTTGCTTCGTGTTCTTCATTCCACTGCCTGATCCAGTAACATAAGGTCTGGATTTCAGGAGTCTCCGGCATGGGAATATCTTGGGTTATGTACCAGACAAGTGTGTGCAGTCTTGGGAAAAGGCTTTTGACACGAGGGGGACCCCTAATCCGACCAACATCCAAAGTGACATGTGGCTGTACTACACACAACATTGAGCGTCGGTCGTGCTACACTCTGATATCGTTTGATCCCTTACAACTACGATGGACGATGATGATGCAGAATATATGCAGGGCAGTGAAGACGAGGTACTGTATCTCCTTTCGTTCCCGGACTCACCGTCACTGATCGCTCGACCTGAATCACAGGACTATGGCTTCGACTATTCCGATAACGATGAAGCTAATGAGACAGGGAGCGCAGACGTGGAGAACATGTACTATACCGCGAAATGTGCAGTTTTGCTCGCCCTCTTCTCGTGCTTCCTTTGCTCAACTATGTTTAAAACAGCGAAGAAAGAGGATGACCCTGGGCAAGCATTGGAGGAATTCAGAGCTATCGTCGACCAGGAAACAGAGAGAGGCGACTGGTGAGTTTCTCATCCGTCTCATCCGTCTCCGTTCGCGCTTACATGGGCTCGACGCCAAGGGGCTTCAAGGCTCTGAAGCAATCCACGAAACTGCTCTTCTTGACGCTCCACCGCCCCATCGATGCGCTGGCATCCTACACTAAGCTCCTCGCGTACACGAAATCTGCTGTCACCCGAAACTACTCTGAGAAGACGATCAACGGGATATTGGACTATGTGGGTGGTGGCAAGGGAGGGGTTGTGGAAGTGGACGTCCTTGAGCGATTTTATGCCGCGACAAATGAGGCGTTGGAAGAGGCCAAGAACGAGGTAAGTTTCAGCTACTGGTAGCGTGCAGCGTGTACGTCGGGTGGACGGGCGACGTGCTGACCATGACTACACAAAGCGACTATCCGTGAAAACAAATCTGAAGCTCGCCAAGCTTTGGTTAGACAGAAAAGAGTATGGTCGACTCCAAAAGGTGCGCATATCGCCCGTTTTCAAGGCATTCAGTTTCGTGTAATGCAGAGGCGCACAGATCATCCGCGAACTACACGCTGCGACGAGAGCTGCGATGGATAGCGAGGATCAATCACAGCGAGGAACTCAGCTCCTGGAGATCTATGCGCTCGAGATCCAGATGCACAACGAAATGCGAAACGTCAAGAAACTCAAGGTACCCAACCCTTTTAGCCTCTTGCTTGACCCTCGAACGATGAACGTAAACTAGGAAATATATAACGCCTCAAATAATGTCCGCTCTGCGATCCCACATCCGCGCATCATGGGGGTCATCAAAGAGTGTGGTGGAAAAATGTGGATGGGTGAACGCCAGTGGTCCCTTGCCTCCTCTGACTTTTTCGAATCTTTCCGGAATTATGACGAGGCCGGATCCCCGCAGCGTATTCAAGTGTTAAAGTATCTGGTACTTGCCAACATGCTTACAGGGAGCGAGGTGAACCCGTTCGATTCGCAAGAAACGAAACCGTACAAGTCGGACCCCCAAATCAAGGCAATGACAGACCTGGTGGACGCTTATCAAAGGAGGGAGGTCCATTTGGCCGAGAGGATTTTGAAAGGTGAGTTGAAGACACGGGGTAACAACCTGCATTAACAGTGCTTGTACAGACAACCGCTCTACGATAATGGACGATGCATTCATTAGACTGTATATTGGTGAACTGTTAAGAAGTCTGCGCACATCGTATCTCATTGATCTCATCAAGCCATACACACGTCTGGAGCTTTCATTCCTCGCCAAGGCGAGTTACATTCGTGAGAAGCTCAGTTGGAGACTAACATAATCGTACAGCAACTCAACGTCGAAATTGCAGAGGTAGAAGAGCTCCTGATAGGACTCATCCTAGAAGGGAAGGTTGATGGTCGGATAGACCAGGTCGGCATGAGATTAGAGCTGGACCGCGCGTACGTTTTCAAGTTCATCTCGTTACGCATCAACAGATACTCATCCAACTCAAGTCAGGCACTCGAGAAAAAGCGATACGCTGCACTTCACTCGTGGACGAAAGCACTAGAAGAAGTACACGCTGCGGTGATTGCGAAGACGGCAGGAAGGGGTGCCTCGGATACCTTTATAAGTATCCCTCCCGAAAGGATAGCTGACTTTAGGGACATAGGACTCTGAACGTTTTGTAGAATATGAATTGTGGTCTCTGTCAGTCCGACCATGCATTAGCGAGTGGTCCATGAATATTAGAGTATGAGTAAAGGGCAGGTGCTCACCATTTGAGGGAACAGTGATTACAGACAATCTGCCTGGACATGATGATTCCAAATGACTTGTTGATTCAACTCTTCATGTATGGAAAGAAATGCTAACCCTTTGTATTCATGCTTTCAAGTTCTTACTTAAACCAATACATGATCTATGGTCAAAAAGTGTGGTAAAGTGGTCAAAAAAGCATAGTAAAAAGTGTTGCAAAAAGTGTAGTAAAGTGGAGCACAAAAAGTGTAGCAAAGTGGGAGTTTTGATTGCCTGTTAAAGGTATAATTTCCCACACTTGGTTCTCAAAAAAAGTGCACCAGCTGTGTAACTAATATGTATATAAACCATCCACACTTTCCCACACACATTTTCTTGTATATAGAAGATAGGAATATATGGTCTATTGTCATTAGTTGCTCATTTCTCACCTACTACTTACTTCAAGTGGCTGGTGTTTATTACCTTTTAAAGCCAAATATTCCTATGCCTGATTGTTAAAAAAGCACACACAAGTTCATATACTCTGAACTTGACTTGTTATTAATTTAATTTGTTATAGACTAGATAATTAAGGTAAGTCTAATTTTTCAGTAGTGGTGTCTACTAAGTATATTAGTATTGAAATTTCATGTACTTATATAGTTGGTAATTGATTTAATTTTTGCCTATTTGATGTTTGTTGCATAAATCTATACAGATCTTATAATATAGATGGTAACCTGGGTGTGAGTCTATATATACAATGCTGTACAGCTCTGTACAAGGGGGAGGCAATTTACTGATGTATGTTGATATGAACTTGGCATAGATACTACAGATTACTGGTAGTACATGCCAGATCAGCATCAGATATCAGAGATGATGAAGGATGGGTGATTGCATACCAAAGGTGATCTATTTAGCTTTCATTCTTTTGCTTCTGGATTTTGTGTTTCTTAAAAAGTTGACTTCTGTTGACAGTGCAGATTCACTGTTTACCTCCAGGTTCCTAACATTGGACCTGGCAGACTTGGAAGAACATTTTGCAGTCAGCAGCTTTCCTTTATCATGAAACTACTATTTTCTAGAAGATTTTCTAGTTCTAAAAATGTAGGTACATGATTATGAAACACTTGTCTAACCTTCTGGGCTGTCCAGCAGTGGTGTCTCATATGTATAAACCCTGGTAAATGATTTCTTGATAGAGCTAGGCTAAAGTTCATTATTTTAGGTGAACAGGCCACAAATCCTATGTATGGTGTCATTTGGAAACTATAAATGAAAATTGTCTGATTCTACTGGTCTACAGCATATCCATGGGAAAGTCTGATTTTGCAAATTACTAAGCTAGTGGTAGTTACTTCAGTCTATGAGTTTTGAAATCCTAAGTGAAAATGAAAGTGACCCTGCCACCTGCTTCTTGGTAATAAGAAGCTAAGCACTAGTCTATGGTCTTGTAAAAACCAGTGACAACCAATAGAAATTTGCCCTTTATGCAGCAGAACTTTGAATTTGTGAAGTAGTATCTAGTCAAACTAGATTGGATAGATTGGATTAGATTAGGAGTAAATACTTTAACTTACCATAACTCCCAACATCTTTCTGTCTTGGCATAAACCAGCTCAAATCCATGTAGAGGCTTATAATACCATGATCCATGTGGAAAAATCAGTGTAGTACCACTGAATTCCATGCTATTGAATTCAATGCCAAAAACTGTTGTAGTGGAATTACTCAGTAGGTACATACCAGAACTTGAAACCCACTATTATGTATCTATATTACCACTACTGTGACTGCTGCTTTTGCTACTACAATGGTTAATGCTATTGGTACCACCATCTTAGGTGATGTGACCACTACTATAACTATCACACCCTGTCTACTGTTATACTCACCACTGCTACTTTGATCACCATTATCTAAAGGGAGACTTAGTTAAATGTTAAAAAAATATTTAGAAAATATCATGGACTCTAGATTATCTAAATAGTTTGAAAATTCCAGATAAAGGTTAAGATGAGAAAGTCCTTTTTAAGTTAACAGGAAATGTAGTAATCTTGACATGGTACTGAGAAGGGGTAATAGCAGCAATGGTAGTATTTTATGGTTTGATTGGATTTGCTCTCTTAATATTCATGGCTAGGGCTGACAGAGCTGATAGAACTGGCAGATTAGCAATTATAGCCAGCACTTATAGTACATTTGCTTCTGTAAGATGCACAGTTCTAAGTGCTTACAGAGGCAGTGTAAAGGAAATTGTTACACTATCTGCATTACATGAGCATGAGTAGGAGGCAAGACACCAGTCACTGGCCTTGTGAAAACAAGTGACTAGCAGAAGTGGCTTACTAGTTATTCTTACCAGGACCATCACTTCTAGATAGAGTCTACCAAGCCTGTTCAGGAGATTAAAGAACCAGAAGTCTTGTGATAGCACAAGAATGACTCCCTTTAATGAGCTATGACCTTTAGATCCTTTTGTCTTCATTGATCTCATCTTTGACTTGCACTGGTAGTAGATTTGTCATCCATACTGATGGTGATTACAGAGCCAGTAGATGGAGTCTTGTTGTTAGTGGTTGAGGAGGTTTTGGCTATAGTAGATGGTTAGTTAACTTAATGCTAGTCTAGTGCTTGATAAACTTTACACTTGTGAGAACATCTCTTCCTTTTATAGGAGTGACTTAACTGCTAGCTTATGGGATGCTCAATCTCTTTAACTGGCAGCCACAGTAGGTGGTTGAAATGAAAGAAGTGTAGCAGATAGCACATCAGAATAGCTAGCACCAGAGATGATGCCTTTATATTTAAACTAATATTGTTACAAACGCTCTCTACACCTCACAAATGCCACCTCTTCACTCCCTTACCATTGCTTAATCATTAACTATTCTTTCCGCATGAATCAACTTGACGAACAGTTGACGAACAGTTGCCTTATATGGTAATAAGCCCCTATCCTGCGCAACAATAAAAGAACAGTTAACTATTTAACTCTTCTGTCCTCATGGTCATCTAATGCTCCCTATCTAAACATGTGTATGCACAAGTATGTTTATCCACCAGTCATAACACAACTCATGTCGCCTCATGGTACCCAGTGGTACCAGCTCAATGCCCAGTATAGTCTATATAGATAAACACTGCATGGTCTGTGCAATTGTATTAGTAGTATAAATACTATGAACCAGTAGAGCAAGACTCTCTAGTCTTGTTCTCCTGGAGTTTTCCCAAACTACCATCTCGCTTGACTACCCTAGTGCTCTAGTTCGCAAAACACTAGACCCTTTGGTGGGTTTGGTCGTTTCATTAGAACAAGACTACACTAACCGTCGAAGACTAGCTACCTTCAACAGGACCCTTACCTTCATCATCACTATCTTGATTGATTGACCAAGTAGGTTATTGATAGGCCATCACTGTGACTCTATTAACCCCGCACTCTGGTAGTGCCTTACTATCGCATCTCCGACATCTTTGACTACGTTGTTGCAGGAAGGACTAGCCTTCCACCACCGGCATCATCTCCACAAGAAGCAGGACCCTCTACCTTTCCAGACGTCTTCCATCTAGTACCGGAAGAAGCAGTTCGATCAGGCTCATATGACCTGAATGACTACAATCCATCTGACTATGAGGTCCAGATAAAGAGAGAAGATCAGGAGGAATCCCTACAGATACCGATTGACTAGTTGCTAGTCAAGTATGGATCAGGACTGACGAGTCCCATATAGGAATCGGATCAACTAGCTGATTATTGCTCAAGTCTAGACCAAGGGTATAGAACCCTTGTCAACAAAACAACCCTAGCGCCAGATGACGCACCCTCTACCCTATACAGGGCCACTACTATAGACACATTCGACTTACTGGGTCAGTTAGGACGAACTAACGTAGAACCAGACAATCACCTAACCCCTACCCTTGCAGATCTTGAGATTGTCTATCCACCACTCGGATCTGAGATCTACAATCCAAGTACACCACTCCGTGCACCATCTGAGTTATCCGATCCCATTGACTGGGACCCTGTCTATCTTTCCCTAGAAAACAGACTAGCCCAGCGTGACATCTACAACAGAGATTGGGATAATCGTCCATGTGCAGAGAGTGAAGCCCAACAGATTGAGAGACTTATACTCGAGGGCATACAACTTGCTGCTGACCAACCCAGAGACCCTAGACACATTGAGAGGGCCAGATGTCAGGTCCAGGAGGCATATGATCATATCGAGGAAAGAATATGGATTAGAGAGAGATCTGATACCCCTTTTCCTATTATCCCTCGCCTTCCTCGCTGGTACTGCATTCCTGATAGTACTGTTGGCTACTACCCTCCTACACTCAGACCCCACTCATTGCTTAGGCCACCTCTTCGTTTCCATCCATATTGAATACCAGAACTCTATTCATACTCCTTTGCCAGCTGAAGATATTGAAATCAGAACTGAGAACCCTGAGCCAATTACTAAGGAAGTTCGCCAACAAATCATAAGGGAACATATTCAAAACCTTCGTTGTTGCAACCGCACATTGCATCAAAGAAACCAGACACACATTAGGCAAGCACAGGAAGCTGCTATTGAAGAACAAGAAGCAGCTGCCAAAAGAGGAGAACCACTCCCACTAGTACCTAGAGTACCACCCCCTAGAGTTGAAGAACAGGAAGCTGATCTAGCTGATCACTCTTCTTCAGGAACTGAATCAAACTTTAACTACCCTGCTTGAGTCGCCATGTCTGCCAACCCTTTGGTTGAAGCCTTTCAGGCATTCTGAGAAACTCTTAGTCCAGCTAGCATGGCAGAAAACCAAGAAAAATTCAATGCAGTATTAGACATCATGACCGCTACCCTTCAAGCATGTGAGAATCTAGGAACAGAACATCGCTGACTTGAAACTTGAGTTACTACTCTCATCACAGAAAATAGTGATCTACAAGATCAAGTTGACGACCTTGCTAGAGTGAGCATTACTGCTGCAGGAGCAGCAGCAGCAGCATTAGGAGGAGGATATTTCAGAAAAGTAGAAGTCTTCACAGACCCAGGAGACTATGATGGAAGCCGTGCCAAGTTTGATGAATGGTGGGCTAAGATTCAAGCATGGTTACGCCTCAATGCAGGAGCTGTTACGATTCTTTCTTTTTCCTTTTACTTTGCATCAACGACGCGTCTCGTCTTATCTCCATGGACTTATCTTTTCCTTCTTCTATGATGACACATCCTTCTCACATGTTCCTCCCGTCGGCATCCCAATGGTCTCCATTTACTTAGTCATCATTTCTTCCATCCGTTTCTATCTGTTTCTATGCCTGCCCTTAACGCTTGTATATCCAACATATATAAGTCGTAGATACCGCTCTAGCGTTTCCCCACGCTTGAGC